>JBBBDQ010002203.1:2110000-2232500 GCA_037127315.1 Ascarosepion bandense | reverse complement strand
TCTCTTTTTTCCTCCTGCTCTTTTTCTTTATATATCTTTCTTTAGTTTATCCTCCGTTTCTAACATTTCCCTCTTTCGAATTTTCTTTCCATTCGCCTTCCTTCGATATTATTCTTTTCCATCGTTCCTTCCTTTCAAATCTCCCACAAGAAAACGGGGTTTTGAATACAATTTCAGGTCTTGGACAGATTACACATAAGACTCTTTCCTTCAAACCTTTGAGCAAATATTGAATTGAGGTACATAAATAATCTCCATCTGCATAAATACATCACATTACACACACACATACTATATATATATATATATATATATATATATATATATATATATATATAATGTGAGTGTGTGTGTGTAGCCTCACCTACACACAGGTAATGATGCAAGGACATATCGTTGAAGGTCATTCCAAAATTTATGCCTCCTATTACGCTGGCCTAAAACAGCTGATTGATTTTTATATATCTACCCCTGGGTAATTTATCGAATAGTGTATGGGTCACCCAGTGAAGATTAAACATGTCACTCAGTAGTGAGGGTCAACGAGACTAGACTAACCCTGCCGAAAAAGAATGATTGTTTTTAAGACGCGTCAATCCTTCTCGAATTTCGTATGGTGCACCAAGTGTCGATCAAACCCACTATTCAAGTTCATAAAAATCACAAATGTAACTGCGCTGTTGGCAAATAGAATACATGACACTTATCTTCCTCTCTCTCACACACACACTATATATATATATATATATATATATATATATATATATATATAAACTTATTTATAAAAGGAACTTTGCCTCTGTGTGTGTGTCCGTTACCTTTAGACTCCGAAACGGCTGAACCGATTTTCTTGAAAATTTACACAGTTGTACTATAAGCGTCTCCGAGTGTTCTTAGCTAGGTTTTGTGTCGAGGTACCCCCGATAAAAATCGATAATCGAAAAAATCGGGTTATAGAAGGAGTGGTCCGATTTTAATTAAATTTGATACTCATAGACAAAGACATAAGAAACGATATTCAGAAGTTTCAAGGTTGCAGTTCTTACAATAGTGAAGAAAATTTGATATCGATAGCAGGAAATCAAAATTTGACTTACATCCATTCATTTTTCTTTCAGTCTACGATTTCGTTTTAACTGGAAAACAACTATTGCTTTTTAGTCTTTTGTGCCAACGTCCAAAGAGTCTGAACTCCAGGACCATGGATTAGTTTTAAAGCTTTCATTACACCCGAGCAACGCCGGGTTATACTGCTAGTATGTGTATATATATATATATATTTGTAATATTTTTATTATAAGTATGATATAATATTTATTACAAGTAGTTTGTAATTCCCCAAAAATACATGGCCTATTGAATATAAGCAATGCTTAGTTCCAGGGACTTAACCCTGTGAGTTCAATATCTGGCTACAGCAGTGGTTAACAAACAACTTAGTTGAGTTAATGCGAGATAGCTACATGACATCCGAAGCAGACATAGCACATGGAATGAGAACACACACACACATATATATATAACACGTATATATATATATATATATCTCAGAATCTCAGACAAATAAATTTTGTGTCTGTAGTTTCTTTTATTCATTACTATCTTCTTTATGGATTTTGAAAAAACTCCAAAATTTATTGTAGTTTTCCAGACTTACAATATGTTTCTGTTTTTACTAAAGAAAAGAAAGAAAGCATTACTGGGTGGATCAAAATTGTGAGTATATTTCTGTAGTTTCTACACCTATAAGCAATTTCCGTTTACCCTGACATCTTGCCCGACAACGTGTACGTATCGTGCAACACCTAGAATTTTGGTTGTCATGGAGAAAGCTGTTCTGGTGTTTATTAAATTTCCCAGAAATCTAATAGGAATGACACTTTTGTTGGATGTTTGAATGAAGACTATTGTTAAGACAAATGTGCTGATAACTTTTGTAACCTTGACGGTTGATTTTATTATTCATTTCTCGATGTTCCCAAGTACTTGCAGAAAATTTACAGTAATTTTTAGCAATACAGTTTTGCGGGGGTTTTTTTTATTACTAAAACTCATACCTCTAAAGATGATCTCGGAAGGAGACTGAAAGTACTTGAGAATATCGAAAAATAAATAATAAAATCAACTGTCGAAGTTACACCTCATTTCTTAGATCTTTCAATTATAATACTCGAAAGATTATCCGTGAGAGTGATCACAATGTTTGCAATTTATTTAATCTGACACACCCACACATATATAGTTGTCAGTCCGTAAACGGTGAGGATAATCCAACAAGATTTCCTTAATATAAATTAGTAATAGGTAAATCCATATAGAGAGATCGATGGGTGATAACCAGAATTATTTCTATTATGTTCCCTCTTCATTTTAAGAACACGTTAATTCCGGCAGAAATTATTCCAGATGGAGGAAATATTGTAAAAGAGTCTGATTATATGAGCTAATTAAGCTCACTGAAATGAACTATAGTTTATAACTAATATGACGTGTTGAGTTTTCCTTTATATATATATATATATATATATATATATCTATATATATATATATATATATAGGTGTGTGTGCGTGTGTGTGAATTAATAAATATGAATATACACTCAAGTATACGTGCACATATATACAGTACTGTGCAAAAGTATTAGGACAAGAACTATATTATCTTTTATGACAAAAAAAAAAAAACCAAAAAACAATTTAATTAAAGGTAATTTTATTTGATTTACTCCACAAATGCTTTAACAAGAAAAAAGTACTTGTTACAAATTAAATTTAATATTTAGTATAATAACCTTTTGCTTCGATCACAGCCTTCATTCAGTCAGGCATTGATATCACAAGCTTCTTCAATGTATCTAGTGGTATCTTCTACCAAGCAGTTGTATCTTCTACCAAGTGTTTCTTGTAAAGTAACATTTATCAATTCGAGAGGGGAGAATAAGAAAAAAGTCAGTCATATCCAAGAATAATAGAAAAATGAGTAATTTCAAAATAACTTGTTTAATAGAAAATAGGAAAAATTAAATATAATTTCTTTTTAATACATTTCTTTTTCACCTAGTTTTAAATAATCAATATTTTTTAGCAATTTACTTGACTTTTCACTCTGTATTTAAATTTCAGTGAGGTTTTCAGGAAAGTTACCCCTGTCATAATACTTTTGCATACAACCGGTAGTGTGCAAAAGTGTTAGGACAGGAGTGATTTTAAACTTTATTTTGCTGCCTCATAAAAGATAGAATAGTTCTTGTCCTAATACTTTTGCACAGTACGATATATATATATTTATATATAAACAAAGATTTGTACCCACAGAAACAACAAATTGCTTTAAACTTTATAGACGTCATTGTGCGAACCTGAGGAACCTTTGGCCCAACACTTTTCAAAGGTCTTCGTTGGCGTTATTATTAATAATAAAACTGGACACAGGAAAAAGCAACGAAAGTTTACTTACAAAACGGGTCTGTGAGTGTTATATTTATTTCTATTTTATCACTCTCATGGAGCTGTGTATTTGCACCCACTCACCTTACATTTTAATTATTTAGATTAAAATTTACTTTTAAACGAGCTCCTTCTTTCCCCCGTTTTGTAAGTAAACTTTTGTTGTTTTTCCTGTGTCTAACTTTATTATTAATAATAACGGCAACGAAGACCTTTGAAAAGTGTTGGCCGAAAGGTCCTTCAGGTTCGCACCATGACGTCAATATTGTTTAAAGCTATATATATATATATATATATATATATATATATATATATATATATATATATCATAATATGCACCTGATGCATGAAAGTCTGAGTCGTGCTACCGACGTAGGATAATATACATAAGATTCTCAGTTTTTCCACATTCTTTTGGTTGGTAACAAAAGAGAGTGAATATAAACATTTTTTTTCATAAGGTTAGACGATGACCTATAAACAAAGTCACATATGGTTTGAGGGATACACGATAATTTTTCAGCGTTACCATTAAAAAAGAACCCTGGAAGGACCCAAAATTCTCTTTCTGAACGTAATTAGTTTGATCATTTTTTTCCCCTGGTTGGATATTTTCTTACCCCCGCACGCCACATCTTCCCGTTCCAGTTCTTTAAGAGTGACTATTACGCGTTTCACTCCTTGGCTGCGAGTGAAGTCTCATATTTTTCCCCTCAAGCAAGTAAAAACGAATTGTGGACAGCTAGGTTAGAGTTCTTCAAATTTCCTCCCCCTCTTTAAAACCTCTCCAACAATTTGCTATCTTTGGACCCCCAGGGAACATTTGAAATATTGGCACACAGCTGTCTAACATTTTACAGCTATTTCGAGGGATGTTTCTTTTCGACCTAATCGAGAAAGAAAAAAACATTGGTGAGATTTTGTGTAGCAGTAATTCTCGCACGCTTTTTTTCTTTTTTATTGAAATCGGAGGAAATGGAAGCAGGGGTCTGAGTAAGGATTAGAATAGGTGACCTTGGCTTAGCTATGATAGTGCTGGAGGGTAAAAAAAGAAAAAAGATAGGGTCTGAATTTAAACGATAGCTTTCATTACCACAACAGTATGAATTTTGAAAAATAAAAATGGCTGTTGAAGGTTTTTTTCTTTAAATAAAAGATTTTTCCGTCTGACTTTTCAATAGTGTTTTTTCTACCCCATCTTTGTTGATACTTTTCATGCAAATGTCAGTTAGTTAAATGCCACACGTGATACACGCTTGGACGATCATGTCTCTAAAGCGACATGACTGCCTGGGCAGATTTTCCAGCAGTAGGTTGCCATTACATTTTGCGGTAGGCTGGTTGCCAACCAAGGCTACACAACCTAATCTGTTCTGTTATTTAACTCATAGCTGGAGACATTATCGCCTAAGCGTGTATCTCGTATAGCATTTAACTAACTGACTGATATGTGTGTGTATGTGTGTACATGCGTCTGCATTTTCCTCTTTCAACTGTTTTTTAATTGATATATATATATATATATATATATATATATAGAGAGAGAGAGAGAGAGAGAGATGCGAGGCGTGATAAAAAACGCTGAGCCTTACGTATTTCCGCAAACATGAGCTAACGTCATTTTTTTTATTTATTTTCTTAGTCGGGGCAAGAAATTTTTTCAGCGACTATTTGTGTGTATATACGTGTGTCTTTTCCGCTGTTATTTCATTAAATGTGGTACTGTTGTGTAGAAAAAAGAAAAAAAAAGTAGATCTCGTTAGAAGCGAGGTTCTTGGGTTTTCTAAAAGCTTCATCAGCGCAAATGAAGCCATTCATATTTGTCGTTTAACTGAACAGATGAAGTGGCAAGTTTAAGTTTGTCACATAACTGCTCAGTTAAATGACAAACATCTCAGCATTAATCCTATCAAGGCTCTATCTCTACCTCGACGTCGAGCACTATACGACAAAGAACCTGTCAACAAATTAACTTTTTTATCAGTAAAACTACTGCAGAATTCAACCTTGGCGCTTAACTTTCACAACTCAATAGTATACACACACACACACACACATATATATATATATATAATTAGAACTGTTTTTACAGGCAAGATTGATCTTGTCCAGGAAATGGTTATATCTAAAACAAAATTCAATACATAGTGCAGACCTAGTTAATATTTAAAAACACCTTTTCCGTTATCCCAGATTACAGCGGAAAAAGTTAGTGTTTCAAATATTATATATATATATATATATATATATATATATAGTAAACATATACTGTTAAATACAAGAGACAATGAATGTCTATCATGTTTAATCATGAGCCGTTCTAAACATCGTATTTTGGTTTTAATTTCACGTAAAAATAAAGACAAAAATTCTCCAACATTTGGATAATTTTTTATTAAGTTTTTTTTTTTATTCATATCACCCCAAGCAAGGCGGTAACGCCACTGATGCGCAGGGAGCTACGTAAGAGTAAGAAGATTGGAAAAGAGAAAACCGGAAACCACATCCTAAACAGGAACAAGGGATGAGCCTCTACACCTGTTCAATAGATTTGGGTCTAAAATTTCGGCTCACATGAGCCATCTTCAGAGAGGCTACAATGACATTAACATAAAAACATCCTACATCAGCGACGATTTTCTCTTGTGTTGACATAAAACTTTGCTAAGCAACGATAACAGTTACCAAAAATAACAACCCAGTTCGTAAATTTGTTGCTTAGCAAAGTTTTTTTATTTCCTTTTTATTCAGGTGAATAAATTTTCGGCAAACCCTTTTATGCACCTGCGCCTGTCTGTGTGTGTCATTTCCTTTCTATCATTTTCGTAAATGTGATATCGTTGGACGCGTTAAAAAATTCCTCCGATAGATTGTTTCAGTAGAATCAAGAAACTGCGTTGACTGCATAGAATACAAAGAAAATAATTAGTGAGCAGATCTGCAAGGTTGGCCTAATTTCCATTCACCAAAATCACTAACACCAGTACCACATTTCATACAACTCTCATGAGGATTTTAAGCGAATAAAATCCATCAATGAAATATTCTACAGAAAGTGAAAAACTCATTAAATTACGGCCATAGAGTTAGTTCAACATTTTTTAATTAATATTTGTTATCTTGGCAAATGAACTAATACTAGATGTGAGAGTTTTAAAACAATAGAGGGCAGCGTGAAAGAGATCAGCTTAGAGATACAAGATCAACTCTTTCCCTATTCCCTTCACAACCTAAAGAATCATCCACCAAATATATTTACGGTTTTATGCTTAAAAATACATTTTTGGGGGTCAGAACATTGTTTGGTTAATCAATTTATGAATAAAGGGTAATTATTCCGATTTATCATTAAGTAACCTTGCTGAGTAAAAAGAGACGGCAAAAACGTTTTATTCTAGTTTTCTTTCTGATTAAATTGCTTGCAATTTTTAGGCCTACCAAATTGATCAGATACGTAACAGTCTCAGTAATATAGAATGACTAAAGAAGGTCATGGTTAATGTGATCAAAGGATCTGTTTTCCATATCTGATAACCTTGTGTGACAAGGAAAGAGACAGTGCAGCAAAGGTGCATGCGACTAGGAATGTGTGGCAAAATGCTAATTGGGATTTAGCCAGGGAATTCACAGATAAAAGCAACCAGCAGAAATCGAAAATGGAATTCAGAAATAGGCTGATATGTAGCTGTCTTTTAGTGCATTGAAACAATTTATAATAAGGATAATGTTCCCAGTCAACCTAAGCATTTCTTTCTCCATTTTTTTTTGTATATTTTGAACATTTTTGTAAATAAGTGCGTTCCAGAATTCAATCTCCATTTTCTGTATTTATTGTAGATATTTCTGAAAGCCAATTTCAAATTCCTACCTGTTGGTTGTGTATATTTTAGCACTAATACCCTCGGAAAAAAAAGAAATCCATTTTTTCTCCAAAGAACTCGGTTCTACGACTTCCATTTCCGAGCCGTTACCATTTACACCATCCGCACATGGTATGCCCAACTAGATACATATCTAGATACTGAGCAGATTCGACGTTGATTAAATTCGGTGACCGTACTAAAACCGATGTTTCAGCGTAGCACGGCCGTAATCTCTTGAAGTGCAGGAGGAAGAACTATTACCGCAGAATTTACAGTTATATCTAGCAACTTCAACAGTAAAATTATCAGACCTAGCTGCCAACCTAGTACATCGTTTAAATTCAAGTCAGTATACCAATGGAATTGAGGCACAGATTGATTTTTACTGCCTTTTAGGACAATTAGTCAATTTGCAATGAGGATTGCTTCTTGTCAACCTTAGCAGTTCTTCTTATGAGTTAATAAACTAAGGAATTCTATCAATCATAGGACACTAATGGGCTTTTTCTAATGTTACTACCACCATGGAACATGTGGGTAGCCTAACGATTACCGTCTGAGAAAATCATTAAAGTATTTATGCTTAAATAAACATTTTTGTACCAGTGCCTGAGTCATTATGTTTATGAATAAACTGTAATTATTCCAGGAGACCGTTGAGTAACCTTGCTGGATACAAAGTTAACAAGTTGCATTTAGAGAACTAGTTTTGTTTTTGGTTCAAGTTGCTTGGAATCGTTGAAACCTATCAATTTAGTCAATCGGACATGTTTATGGTGTTGACTTTAAATCTTATTATTTCGGCGAATTCAGTAAAGCACTTTAGCCCTGTGTCGTCTTTCTCGGCAACCGTATACTCATCATTACACACATCTCTCTTATTTGTTGAAAATGTTTTCAAAAATCGATTTCCAAAATTTCAAGCATCCAGATTCCAGTAAATATTGGTTTTCCAGAATGACCACTCCATTTTCTTGATATTTATTTTATTCTTGTGGCGAATGTTTTCTGGATTTCTATCTCCGGTTTCTGAGAATGTTCAGTTCTTTTGGGCAAATGAGTTCAGCAATTCTTTCTAAATTTTCTGTGTATTTTTCAGTTTTTGTATCGAATGTTTGCTGAAATTCTATCGATATTTTCAGCATATTTTTACGGTGTTTGGAAAAAAAATCTCTTTCCAGAATTCTACACATATTTTCAGCTTATTTTTATATATTTTTGGGTTAACGTGTTTCAGAATTGTCTGCATATTTTCGGACTTTTTGGCCTATCAGTCAGTTAAGTGCAATGCGTGATACAAGTTTCAACGATCATGTCTCTTTCGAGACATGACTGACTAGGAAGAATTTTTTCCCGCAGTAGGTTGCCTTTAATTTCTGCGGTGACTAGTTACTAACCAATGCTACAGAACCAAATCTATCCTGCTATTTAACCCATAGCTGGGGGAAGAAGAAATTGATTAATACCTTTCACATAGGTATAAATCCATCTCTTCTTATATCTTCTGATTCAGAATTCTATTTAAATTTTTAATCTTTCTTGCAGATCTATTCCAGAATTCTAACTCCATTTTCGGTCCTTCTGGCAAATGTGTTCCAGAATTCTCTATTTTTTTTCTGAGACATGGGATTCAGAATTCTGTTTTCATTTTCTGTGTATTTTTAACGACCTCAAAATTTGTTCCAGAAATTTATTTACAGGTTCTCAAAATGTTTCATTGGGGTTGGGGGTGCGGGGGTGCAAAGGAATTCTTATTGAGTTTTCTGTGTATTTTTAGTCTCTTTGTGGCAACTATTTTCTTGAAGTCTGTATTTATTTTCATAGTTTTTAAGGTTCTTGCAGAAAATATATTCCAGAATTCTATTTTTATTTTCAGTATATGTTGGACGTGTTTGTAGACAGTGAGTTCTCGAATTCTATCTTCATTTTATATTTATTTTCAACGCCTTCCTTAAAAATTTTTGTAGAATTCTCTCTCCGTTAACTGTTAGACCTTTAGGGATAATGTGTTTCCCAGTTATGTTTCAATTTGATGCATTTCCAGATTTTGTTACAAATGAGTTCTACAGTTCGTCTTGGGTCTTCGCGAAAAATCTGTTAACATTTCTCTTTTATTTCTTTCTCCTACTGAATAAAATGAAACTGAAAGAGCTAATTTCGACCAGAGAACAGTAAAGTCATTTTTTTAATGTTACTACCACCTTATGACGAGCATAAGGACGATTAACGGAGAAAGAGAAGTCTGAAAGCCAATTTCAAATTCCTACCTACTTGTGTACATCTAAGGACTGACAAAACTTGACTTCGATGAACCGTTGTTTAAACGCGATACATGGTTTAATGTCACGATACAGTTGCTAAGGTGGAGAGAAAGGAAAGGATATACAGGGTGGTGAAGAAAGAACTAGAGTCAAGTAGTTAAGAGATGAGTATTGACATTGAATTTAAATTCCTGGAGGTTGTAGCCGTCAGGAAAGCAAGAATATGGAAGCGAGTTCCACAGACGGGAAGTGCGAAAAAAGAAGCTGCAGGAGTAGAATTGTCGTCTGCATTTGGTGTATCTAATTGTGAATAGATGAGACCCAGTTGCCAATCTGGTTGCACGAGTAAACACCTGTTGCAGAGGCACGAGTGACTTAAGTTCGTTGGAGCAGAAGCCATGGAAGTATTATAGAACAGACAAAGGGAAACCACATCCCGTCGGTGGGGAAGTGGCTGGAGTCGAGCCGCCAAGTCAGTACCTATTACATTACTGATTCTTCTTTGGAGCCTGTCAAGAACACTGAGATGAACAGCAGGGGCGCCTGACCATATATGGCAGCAGTACTCATGCACGGACGAATGGTTGATTTGTATATATGCAGGATGGATTCAGGCGGGGAAAACATCCTGGCCCGACACAGTGACCCAACCTTCGTAACAGTGGATTTAGCTATTGATTCAATGTAGTGGTTCCACTTGAGATTGGAAGAGAGGGTAAGGCCGAGACGGCGCAGTGTATTGCTCTCAGAGAGGCTCGCTTGGTCCATGCTTATAGGAGGCAGGAGAGATTGCCTGTGATGATTGACAGACAGCAGCTTGGTCTTAGACGCATTGAAATTTACAAGCCTCTTCTTACCCCATTCCACCACAGAATGTAGATCCCTCTCAAGATCAGCAGCGAGATTATGTTAGTCCGCCACGCCGGGTTTCTTACTGATGCGGGAGTAAATTGTGGTTTCATCTGTGTAGATGCCTACTTGGCACTTGATCTCGTCTGGGAGATTATTTATGAAAATAAGGAAGAGCGTCGGGCCTAGGATAGAGCCCTGACGGACACCAGCGTTCGTACAGTACGATGTGGAGGCATGCTCATTCAAGATGACCTTCATTATGCGGTTATTTAGAAAAGATTGGATCAATTCAAGCAAGCGTCCGGTAATACCGTAACCGCGTAGCTCGGGGGTGGGTTGTCAACTGAATAGCCAGTATGTGACCTGTAGGCCGAAGGGATAAAAAAATAAATAGAATCTAAACAGCCGTCGAGGAAAAAGAAAGAGAGAAACAATCTAACAACCGGCGAGGAAAAAGAGAAATTCATTTTCCTTATTTGGTTTTGCTTCATTTTTTTTTATTAACTCTATTACACTTATATTAAATATATTTTATTTAAACTATTTTTATTCAAATTATTCTACACGTTTTGTTATCATAATGTTTCAGTCGCTGTGCACCACCCCGGCCATCCTCAGGTGTATATTAATCTTGGATAACTTACAAGGAATTCTAAACTGAACCTTGTATTTAATCTATGGTTTAATTACGAATTGAACTCTTATTTGATATACGGACGTAGACTGTTCTCAGTCCAATGTCCATGCCTAGGGATCTCGTCTAGTTCTTATTTTTAGTAATGCTCAGTTATTGCTCTTCGTGTAGACTACCCGGATCGATAAATTCAAGGAATTCCGAACTGAACACTTTATTTAATCAAAGGGGATAGACTGTTCTCGTTTCACTGCTCATGTCTAGGGATATCTCGTCTAGTTTTTACCTTTAGTACTGCTCAGTTATTGCTCACCCTGTAGGTTACCCGGTTCAATATATTCAGGGAATTCCGAATGGAACCCTTCATATAATCTACAGGGGTAGACTGTTCTTGATCCACTTCTCATGTCTAGGGATATCGCGTCGAGTTATTTACAGTACTGCTCAGTTATCGCTAACCCGTCTCGGTTTTATTTTTAGTACTGGTAAGTTATTGCTATAGAAAAATTTCAATCAAACATTTTATTACAATCAAGTGGCGTTTCAGTGACCCACATTGTAGTGATAACAACATTTCCAATAGACACTCACACATATACGTTTATATAAAATATTCAAATACAAAATCACCGCCGCTACATTCCAACGACTTAATCGGAAATATCATCTATAGATTCACACAGATATACACTTACATTAACTAACGTTATGCTCCAACATACATCCAGGCGGAAAAGCAAACGTAAACACTACACTACACTTTAGCGTCCATAATATCCCTCACACATATATTTAAAAATTGGCCATGTGATACACGTATTAATAAGTATATACACCGTCTAACATATACCTAAACAGTCAAGCGTTTCTTTCATAAGCATGCAGTATTATACTCAGTAATATCCAAAATATTCCACGCACATAAATTTAAAATTTGTCTATTGCTTTATTACACGTGACTCATATCTGACTTAACCCTAAATCACAACATACCAATATACTGTCCTTTCTTTGTATTTTGTTTTTAATTTTTCTCTCGGTCTCTGAAGAAGCTTTAAAATAATTGAAACATGTTAGGCTGAGATACGTTTGTATTTGTTCTTTATCCTTATTCTCTCATCCCATTTATATATTCAACTCTCTCTCTCTCTCTATATATATATATATATATATATAATCTAGAAAATTTTTTTTTAGATATTCTACAATTTCATGGGTAATACGTATTTCGCAGACAAACCTGCTCGTCAGACCCAAATGATACAACAGTTAACATCAAAATAAATTTTGTGTCTGACGAGCAGGTTTGTCTGCGAAATACGTATTACCCATGAAAAAAGTTTTCTAAATTATATTACTTTGTTACATTAAAAAAATAAATTTAACATTGAGTATTTTTTAGCACGTCTATCGGAATTTACCTGACTTAAATACCAAATATTCTACGTTATATATATATATATATATATATATATATATATATATAAGTATTCCCATACAAGGAACCCTTTCAAAAGAAGCCCGAGTTCAACATATTGTGAAAAGGAATAGTAAAATTATGGACATTTCTGACTGAATTTAACTAGTTTATGTAAAAATAGTGAATGGGCATGATCATAATTTGACCGATTGCCCTTATTCGCACAAAACATGAAAATAAGATAACTTTTCGTAGAAATATTCATGGAATATCATATTTCCTATGGTTTGAAAACAATTTTTCTATGTTAGTAATGCAACTTATTGACCCCAAGCAGTAGGACATGCAAACAGAGAGAAAGGTCTGCTTATCTTGACAATTTTCTTCTTCGGATGACAATGCAATCAACGCCATGTGTCAGGGTCTTACTTCAGTGCAGTTCTTCGTAGGCATTGGTTAGGCTCGTACATTTTCATATATATATATATATATATATATATATATATGAGGTGTAGATATAAAAGAATCCAAAGGAGTTTCCTGTATATAAAGTGGTAGGATAACTCTCTAGGGGAGCTCTAAATATATATGTATATAAATACACATAGAGCAAATATATGTAAAAATTAAGACAGATACGTTATTCCATGGAATAACGTGTCTGTCTTAATTTTTACACACACATACATATATATATATATATATTGTGTACATATACATAGATACATATATACATATATATATATATGTATGTATGTATATATATTGAACACACACACACACACACACACACACACACATATGTGTGTGTGAGTTGCTGAGAAGGATTTTCGTTGTGCCACGTGAATAAAACATAGCGGTTATCGTCATCAAAAACAAAATCGACGTTTCGTGTTCAAAATTCCATTTTAATTTATTGCATTCTCCTCACTCGAATGTCCTTGAGAAAAGGCATGAATCCATATTTCCCCCTCATCTCAGCTAGAGATAAAATATCACTTTTAGTTAAAAATATTTATCGTTTGTATCAAAGTTGCAGCTATGTATGGTCTTGATCATCGCGAAGGTCACACTTTCCAAAACCATTAGCGTCACTCATTTTCTACGGCTTATCAATCCATTGCAGGTTATTTAAACTCAGAAAATATTTTTAGATTGCAAAATTTTTTATATAATAATGGTTTGGGGATGCAAGTCTTACTAATTAACTCGAAACTGAGGGGGAAGAAGTGGATTCATAGCTAACTAGAATTTGATAAACAATTATGAAATTATGTGTATATACAATAAGGGATCAATTCTACATTAAAATCACTATAAAAACTGATTCCTCATTTTGTGACCACTACTGTTTCTATACGTTCCAGAGAACTTGAACAAATCTGAAAAACATGCCTTCATGCGGAATTTTCTATAGATTTATATTCAAGAGAGTGTAAATAAGTCTAAAAGATATGCCGGTGTAGCTAATCAGTATTTTCTTGATTGATGGATTCATTTTCTATGGCTTATCAAACGGCAAAAAATTAGTATGGGTATAAAAAGTAGGGACCAATTCTATTTTTTTTATTCGAATAATTGTTTTTTATGAAATAATAATGCACTAGTGATACAAATCGTACTATTTACCCATAGCTGGGGAGAAGTAGATTCATATTTAAACAGAATTTGAAAAAAATTTTTTTTGCGGGAACATAAAGTGGGGGATCAAATCTACATTACAATCATATATAAACTGATCCTTCACTTTGTGACTACGGCAGTTTGTATACCTTTATATTCCAGAAATTAAATCTAAAAAGCATACCTATGAAGCTAATCATTACTTGATTGACTGATTAATTGATTCATTCTCAAGGTTTATCAACCAATTGAAGGATAAAGTCAGAAAATATATTTAGATTATTTTTTTATGTAATAATAGTTTAGTGCTACAAGTTTTACTAATTAACCCATAATTGAGGGAGAAGAGGTAGATTCATGCCTTTTACAAGGGTATTTGCACGTAAGTAAATATAACGGGAATTGGAACTTAGCTCTCCGATTAAAAATTCCTCGATGTTGAGTCATTACACCACCCATACATCCAAACTTACAACACTTGGTATTCTTAAGTGGTCACCCATCTCGATACTGACGAGGCTCGTTGTTGCTTAACTTCAGTGATCGTACAGGAACCGGTGTTTGAACGTGATGTAGTCGTAAGCTCATTACACCAAACGCACATCAAAGCATACAGCACCTGGTATTCCCAAGCAGTCACCTACCTAGGTACTGACCAGGCTCGACGTTGCTTAACTTCGGTGATAGTACGGGAACCAGTGTCTCAATGTGATGTGGCGGGTAGTTTAGAGCTAATTCTTCTTCTTGACAATGACACTGGAGAAGTTCACCGATTTGAACTATGAAACTTTGCCACATCCACAATATTCCCTTGATCTTCCTCTCTCTCTCTCGCTCTCTCTCCCTCTCTCTTTGACACCAATTTTTTAATATGTTGTATTTGGGGTTAAAGATTGTTTCAACGTAAAAGCAATGAATTATTGTTAATTCGTGGACAAGATATTTTTGTCTGATGTAATTCACAACCAAGAAATGTAAAGCGTATATCCACTTACATTATATATATATCAAGCCTATATAACACAATTTTCGATCCATCGTAAACGAACATATTTGCTCTGAAATGTATCGTAATGTCAACAAATGTAAACATGTTACGAAAATCAACGAATTTTAACGAAACTTGGTTATAAGCAACCGACAATTTGAAATGAATTGTTTGAACATTATTTTTTATCGATACTCGTATTTAAGTAGATATTCTGTTATATGTTATATAGGCTTGATAAAAACTTCATTTAGACTGGAGGCTATTCATGGTCGAGAGGTCTAAGACGTTACCAGATCAAATGGTAGCTTCCCCTATATAGATAGGGATCGCAAGTTCGAATCCTGCCGAATGGCACACATTTTCGTAATAAAAATTTATCGTACATAATCAGGCCGGTAGATATAAATATATAATACTGTTTCATTAAAAACAGAATATCTACTTAAATACGAGTATCGATAAAAAATAATGTTCAAACAATTCATTTCAAATTGTCGTTGCTTATAACCAAGTTTCGTTAAAATATATATATATATATATAGTTTCTTTACTACTCTACGGCATAATTATTGCAAAATAATAATAATAAAGCAATATTAAACAGCAAACACGCAGTAAACGTTTTCTTAATTCTTAGTAAAGGGAATTAACTGCCTCGCTATTGTCTTTCTCTTCATGAGCGTGACAAGAGGTATATATATATATTTGCGCTCTCACACTCTGAGTAATCTGGAAGAATGGTAGACTTTGAAAAACAGTAGCTACTCTAGCATCTACGCATCGTTCATTCAGCAATGAATTAGAACACTCTCAGCTATTGTGCGTGTGTATAATGATAATGTACACGCTAAAAATCTGCCTTCTTCTACCGAGCGCTCATAGCTCAGAGGTAGAATTGACGACTGACGCCAATTCGATCGGATTTCAATCCTGGGTAAACAGCAATCGGATGTCTAACTGTACTGATACAGATCTACCTGCGGATGACAATTTTTCTCCAGTTTCTGAAAGGTTTTTTTTCTGTTGCTGAGGTGATGTGTCGTTCCCCGTGGGGATCTTCATATCGAAATGGCCATTCAACATCTTTGAATTAATCCTTTTTTAATATATATATATATATATATATATATATATATATATATATATATGTACAGTACTGTGCAAAATAAACAATTTAATTAAAGTAATTTTATTTGATTTACTCTACAAATGCTTTAACAAGAAAAAATACTTGTTACAAAATAAATTTAATATTTAGTATAATAGCCTTTTGCTTTGATCACAGCCTCCATTCTGTCAGGCATTGACATCACCATCTTCTTCAATGTATCTAATGATATCTCCTGCCAAGCAGCTTGTATTTGTTTTAAAAGTGTGTCTTGAGAAGTAAAATTAGATTTATCAATTCGAGAGGAAGGAATAAGAAAAAAGTTAGTCATATCCAAGGATAATAGAATAATGAGTAGTTTCAAAATAACTTGTTTAATAGAAAATAGGATAAATTAAATCTAACTTTTATTTTAATACATTTCTTTTACACCTAGTTTTAAATAATCAATATTTATTAGCAATTTACTTGGCTTTTCACCCTGTATTTGAATTTCAGTGAGGTGCTTAGGAAAAATCATCCCTGTCCTAATACTTTTGCACACTACCGGTAGTATATATATATATATATATATATATATATATATATATATATAAGAAAATGAATGTCTACAATGTTTAATCCTGAGCCGTTTTAATCATCGTATTTTGACTTTAATTTTACGTGAAAATAAGGACAAAAATTAACCAACATTTGGATATTTTTTATCAATAGACGTGGGTGGAATGTGAACCGGGCGATATGTGGATATTTTTTTATTACGCTGTTTTTATATATATATATATATATATATATATATATATATATATATATATATATATATATACAACGGTCTAAAAGGAGAGAGGATAAAACAATTTTATTGCTGGTTGAGCATAACATGGTTAGCGTGCTGTTAAGGCAAGTGCATTTCGGTGCAGAGGTCATTTGTTACTTTCTAATCACGATCATTTCGAGTGCATCCAAAAACACTGACTGGCATTTCGCATAAGCTTTCTGCAAAAATGTATCCGCACCATATTCCAAAATAAAATGTCTGTTTGTCGTTAAATGTTTGTTGATTGTCTCCTCTTGGTAGTTGTCTTGCCTCAAATATTAAGACATCCTGACAACACCTGATTTTTTGAAAAAGTTTTATTTTAGGTTGCATCATGAATAATTTCCGTTTTTGTTTATCGAGTGTATTCTTTAAGAAATAGACTAGAATTCTATTTGATTCAATTCTTTATTCCCCATTATTTGAAATGACTTGTTGCTACTTATCAGGCAGTTCTTGGAGATGAAAGAGAGAGCAAGAGAGACGAGTAGAAAGAATAAGTGAGAAACAGAAATGAACAGACTGAGAGAGAAAGAAAGATGAAGAGAGAGAAATGAACATAGAGAGAGAGATGTACAGACTGAGAATGATAGAGAGAGAAAGAGAGACAAATAAAAAAAACAAGGGAGAAAGAGAGATGAATAGACTGGGAATGATGGAGAGACACATTTTCATCTATTAGAGTTAATAAGTAATTAAACCTTTTACTATGAACAGGCGGCGAATAACAGACAGACGGATAGATAGATAGATAGATAGATAGATAGATAGATAGATAGATAGATAGATAGATAATGAACAGACTGAGATAGATAGATAGATAGACAGATAGATAGATAGATAGACAATGAACAGACTGAGATAGATAGATAGATAGATAGATAGACAGACAGATAGATAGACAATGAACAGACTGAGATAGATAGATAGATAGACAGATAGATAGACAATGAACAGACTGAGATAGATAGATAGATAGACAATGAACAGACTGAGATAGATAGATAGATAGATAGATAGATAGATAGACAATGAACAGACTGAGATAGATAGATAGATAGATAGATAGACAATGAACAGACTGAGATAGATAGATAGATAGATAGATAGATAGATAGATAGATAGATAGATAGATAGATAATGAACAGACTGAGATAGATAGATAGATAGACAATGAACAGACTGAGATAGATAGATAGATAGATAGACAATGAACAGACTGAGATAGATAGATAGATAGATAGATAGATAGATAGATAGATAGATATGAACAGACTGAGATAGATAGATAGATAGATAGATAGATAGATAGATAGATAGATAGATAGATAAGATAAGAACAGACTGAGATAGATAGATAGATAGATAGATAGATAGATAGATAGATAGATAGATAGATAGATAGACAATGAACAGACTGAGATAGATAGATAGATAGATAGATGGATAGATAATGAACAGACTGAGATAGAGAGATAGATAGATAGATAGATAGATAGATAAGAATAGATAATGACAGACTGAGATAGAGAGATAGATAGATAGATAGATAGATAGATAGATAGATAGATAGATAGATAGATAGATAGATAGACAGACTGACAGATAGATAGATAGATAGATAGATAGATAGATAGATAGACAGACTGACAGATAGATAGATAGATAGATAGACAGACAGATAGATAAACTAAGAATGGGAGAGAGAGATTAGCTCATTGTCATCTATGAGTTTGAGTCATAAATAATTTCCGTTTTTATTTGTCAATTTTTATTCTTTCCAGTAAGCAAAACTCAATTCCATTTGATTCAGTTCTTTGGAATGACTTGTTGCCACATATCAGACACCTCTTCGACACCTTTTGAATAAAGTTCCACAGTTAACAATGATGTAGGATTTAGTTTCAAACCTGATATTTGTAAATAAAAACAATGTATAAATAACTCTGTAAGAAATCAGAGTTCGATTTATCTTCTAAACTGAACCCCAACTCTTAGACATATTTAAAAAAAAAAAAAAAAAAATGTTTATTTTAGTTTAACAAATGTCGTGGCTTGAAGAAAATCTAATGAATGTCAATCTGTAAAAAATTAAAAAAAATATTTCATAATTTTCATGAGCAAACCTCTTCCTATATGCTCCGTCTCTTAAGATGTCTTCAGAACGTGGCTCTCCACAACTTCCCGCAATTTCCAACTCTTAACAATGTTTGTGTTTTTACTACTCTAATCATTATTCGTCCAACCACTTGCTAATTCTTTACTAGTTTTTCTACTTGCCGTGTCCCTTCATGGTGTGGACGATCATGACTCTCCACAACTTCCTATCCTTTGTAGCTCTTAGTTATGTTTCTGTTTTTGCTATCCTAATCTTTGTTCTGCCAACCATTTCCACTAACTCGTTAGGTATGTTATTTCCTGCTACCTTCAATAAATTCTTTTGAGTGTTAAATTTTCTAAGCCCTTTTTCCTCATTTTTAGTGACTCTAAATATAAATGTCCATTTTATGTGAGCGGACCGGTTAATTTAACTACTTCTTCCGTTGTCTGTGTTCTTCTTTGTTTTCAAATTTTGCGGCTATTAGAAGATGAAGCTAAAAGCAGAAATACAAAAGCCATGTACTTGTTTGCAATTTACCCTTCTGCTTTGAACAGCGAAAGATTGTAATCAAAATTAATAACCTGCTGATTCAATATTTATGAACAGTAGATAGTTTTACTTCTTCCCTGGTTGAAGCCATTGTATAATTAATAATTCCGGGAAGTGTTTTTAGGATACCTGAATCTCATTTTTGGATATTTGATGATGACAATACAACATTTCAGTCAATCCAAAAACAATAATTGGTAGATTTTACGACATATCAATACCTATAGGGCTATCCAGCATTGAAGGGATTTTACTTTTTAAATTATATCTGAATTTATAAACATTTACTTTGTTTGGTGATAGGTAAATATTAAATAGGTAAAGAATATTCGGTGCCGGTGTAGTTTATGGCCTACCTTTTGAATATGGCCTACACAATTCTTTTAATTCTACCTTAAAAAGCCTATTATAAAGAAGCATTATTACAAACAGGTAAAGGTTAGGGTAGGGTTAAAAAATAATTAGTTTCGATAAATAGCTGAATATTCATATTTATAAATATACTTTTACTGAGACACACTGAAACCGGGTAGGTCACATACAATACCAGAATGAAAACAGTAGGCCACATTCTATGCCAGAATGAAAGAGGTAGGCCATGAACAATATCAGAATGAAAGAGGTAGGCCACATACTATACCAGAATCTGAGAGGTAGGCCATATACTATACCAGAATCTGAGAGGTAGGCCACATACTATACTAGAATCTGAGCGGTAGGCCACATACTATACCAGAATCTAAGAGGTATGCCACGTACTATACCAGAATCTAAGAGGTATGCCACGTACTATACCAGAATCTAAGAGGTATGCCACGTACTATACCAGAATCTAAGAGGTAGGCCACGTACTATACCAGAATGAAAACAGTAGGCCACATACTATACCAGAATGAAAACAGTAGGCCACATACTATACCAGAATGAAAACAGTAGGCCACATACTATACCAGATTGAAAGCGGTAGGCTACATACTATACCAGAATCAAAGAGTTAGGCCACGTACAAAACTGTCATTGAATAAACATTGCTGAAGGTAGTTAAAATGACAGTAGTGCCGATAGTCAGATCAATATTGGGTAAAGGGAAAAACCGCCCTTTCAACTTTCTTTTTTTTCCGGAAACGAATGTCTAAGATTGCCGATTAATTTTCATAACGTTACGGTATCTTACGTAATTTACATTATTCGGTCAGTTGTCCTCATCTTTATTGCTATACTCATGAAGTTTGTACGCCTTGTACAGGTGCTTTGTACTTTCGAACCGAACCTTTTATTTCGATCACTGGGGTACATCATTCTCGTTCCATGTGTCATGTTACTTACGCATGTCATGTAGTTTCTTTCATTTAACTCAATTCTATAAGTTATTTGTTCACCGCTGTTGTAAAGCCAAGTATTTAACCCACAGCTCTTTTGGTCAAGTCATTGAATCTAACCATTGCTTTATCCACTAGACCATGTGTCCTTGAAGACATTGGTGCATTAATTTTTTTAGATTTAATGTCTTAATAGCCATTTTTACCAGAGCTCATATTGCAATATTTAAAGCTAATGATTTTCTGTAGCGCTCCTTATTATTGGCTCCCAAATTGTATTTATATCTATGCTTGGTTGGCTTAAGAGTTTCCATTTTCGTATGTGCACCGGTTTCTTTCTTTTTCGTAAACGACAATGATATACCTCAGTAATCGAAATGAAAAGTTCTTAACGCCAAAAATAGAAACAGGTAATTTTTTGAAGGGGTTAAAATCTTGTATTTTCAAATACCTAGGAAGTGTTCTAACAGGAGATGGAAAGTGCGACACAGAGATCCGAAGGCGAATTGGCATGTCGAAGGACGCGTTCCAGAAGCTGAGTAAAGTACTAAGACACAGGAAAAATTCCCTAGAAACAAAGAAGAGATTGCTAGATTGCTATGTGATGTCAGTTCTTCAATACGGCAGTGAATGCTGGACAATATCATCGAAGACGTGGAAAAACTTGAAGAAGCGGAAATGTGATTTTACAGAAGGATGCTGCGGATATCATGGACCGAACATGTGAGCAATGATGAGGTTTTGGAAAGAATGACATTGAAAAGAAAACTAATAGTGAGCATTAGGAAGAAACAACTGAAGTTTCTGGAACATGCAATGAGGAAGGAAGGTTTGGAGAACCTGATACTGACAGGCCAGATAGAAGGAAAAAGAGACAGAGGAAGGCAGCGGATAACATATTTGAAGGGGTGATCAGGTGGATGACGGAACGGGGGTTGCGAGGTGTAACAGGAGCAAACATATTAAGAGCTACCATGGAAAGGGAGACTTGGAAAGCCATGATCGCCTACGTCCTGAAAGGATAGGGCACATAGAAGAAGAAGTTGCACAATACACAAGTAAAATATTTTGGAGAAATAAAAATTCCGTGGTCGCACTGTAAATGAATTTGGCTTGTACACAAGTGTATAAGGTACATCTATTAACAATGTATTTTTCTTCCTAGGTATGACGATAAACTACATCAGGCAGCATTGAAGAGCCTTGAACTGCCTCTTAATAGCTGTTGTTCCCAGGTTCACCCTGCTTCGGGGTGGTAGCACCTGTTAGGGTCCCGTCTATAGGCAAATAGTGAACCTCCAAACAGAAATCAATAGTACATTTTTATAGTAAAATGACCAACAATTTATCGTAAAATTACTAATACATTTTTGTTATAAATTACCAGCAATACATTTTATAAAATTATGATCAATACATTTTATGATCTACAAATTATATGTCTAAAAACATACCTTTACATCGAATGTATGAAATATTATTAGTTGAAAGCATAAATTACGTAATAATATCTAAATTTCGTATGAAATGACCCATAGAGCTATTGATATGCCTCTAAACAAAATCAACCCACCAACAAAACCTATTTATAGTAGAATTTCAAGCAATACATTTTTGAAGCAAAATGACCAACAATACATTCTATCTGTAGTTAAAGGCATGCAATTGCGTTTAGAATATATCTAGTTGAAGCTATAAAATTGTGTACAAAATATTTAGATTTTGACTTTAAATAGCCCAGAGAGGTGTTGAGATTCCACTAAACGAAATCAAGCAACAATGGATTTCTATTTCTACGAATGAAGTTGGCTAATACACTAATATATATGGTAATTCCAAAAATATATATATTGAATTTTTTTTCAAAACAAATTGAAAAAGAAAAAAAAAAGAAATTAAAAATTTCATTTACGAACTGGATATAAACAACGAGAGATATGCAAGGACCTAGATAGATAGATAGATAGATAGATAGATAGATAGATAGATAGATAGATAGATAGATAGATAGATAGATAGGGGATATGTTCTGTACATAGACCCATATTTTTGTTTCTGACAATTTTTTTATCCATAATAAGGTCAGAAAATAAAACATTTGCACGCATTTAAGACAAAATATAATCAAAAACTGAACTTGTTTAACGAAACATGTATTAAAGAATGACTGCAGCCCCAATACACAACTACATATAAAATCAAGAGAATGATATGCAGTCACATAAAAGGTACACATAACACA
The DNA here is from genome assembly GCA_037127315.1 of Ascarosepion bandense. NCBI lineage: Eukaryota > Metazoa > Mollusca > Cephalopoda > Sepiida > Sepiidae > Ascarosepion > Ascarosepion bandense. The sequence goes on along the minus strand of JBBBDQ010002203.1, from coordinate 2,209,272 downwards.
ACAAATGCTTGTGAGGAGGGGATTAGGACTGTTGTTTTATTTTTATTTTTATTTTTATTTTTTTTCCTGAATTAATCAAACTAAGTTAATGGTAGAGTCTGGAATTATGAATTCGTTCATTAGTAGAGCAGCTAGCTACTGAATTATATTAGACTAATTTTGTAAATAAGGCGACCATAATTAGATAGTTGTTTAGGTCGAAGAAAATGGTTAATCTTCTCTGTGGTAAATGTTACGAGACATGGTTGGCTACATTTTTTCCTTCTAATTCTTTCCTGTTTGGAGGACCTGAGATCGATCATAAAATCCGATATGAATTTGAGTACTCTGTCCGCACTGACTCCGTGTCAATTCATGTAGGTGATTATATAAACGATACTGGCGTTTAAGTTTAAGAAAGAAAAAAATTTCCTAACAAGCACACTGTCCTCAATTTGAAAATTGGCACAACACAGTCTTCCTATCAACATTTTCCCCATTTAAAAAATTAAAAAATTATTTTTATCATATCATCCAACCATCAACAGTTTCTCAAGCGCTTCAATCTTTGTGGGGTACCTAAGGCCAGAAGAATAAAACTCACTTCTTTACGATGAATTGTTGAGAGTTGATTTTCTAAGCGTCGTTTAGGTGTGGCACAAGGCGGAAAGTATGAGGTACTCAATGAGGATCGAACTCACTACTCAGTTGTAATAGGTTCTAGCGAGAGAAGCTTGCTAACCATTACACGTCGGGGTGCCTAAGTACTTAAAGGATATGCGGTATTTAAGAACGTCTCAAATACTTAGAGGTTCAAAGAATAGGAAGTTGTGGATATCCATGATCAAGAAGTTAAAACTAAATGTTTCTAATACAGCAAAAACAAAAACATACTTAAAGGGTATTAATTTTCTAAGCGCATCTCAGATCTGGCACAAGACCGAAAGTATGGGGTATCGTACTCACTATTCAGTTGTAATTGGTTCTGGTGAAACAAGATCGGTAACCATAATATCACACCGAAAGTGTGTCTCGGGAGTTATGGCATTGTCATGCCTATCCACTTTTTTGTGTTGTCTAGCCAGCTTTTGTGTTACCATTCCCGCTTGTGTCCCCCTTTAACAGTGCTTTTCATGATAGTTTTGATGAAGCTGTTATGCATTGTGGCCAAACCATGACATCTGATGGTTAATAGCAACGAGGAGAAATTCCTGTCGATCTACGGGACTTTTAACTCAAGCAAGAAAAACTAGTCAAAATTAATAAAAATGAGAAGGCTTCATCTAAGATAAGCGGAGAACTTAACTAAACATGGTCTGGTGAAAGCGTAAAACATAGCTAAATTATTTGTGAATGAGAGTTCAATCCCTTGATCTGGTAGTGATGATAGTTACATGCCTTTGTTCAGTGAATAAAAGAGAGGAAGATGAATAAGAATCGAAAGATTAACGAGAATAATTGATCTCCATGGACTGTATAAAGTGTTACAGAATATAACGAAGGCCAGAGGGTACAATGGTCGAATCTTCGTGAATATGATAATTAAAATGAGCATTCTGGTATGAATAGCAAAACATATAATAATACAAACACATGAAGAAGGTTACTGTACAATGGTCAAAACAGTGAGTATAACAGCCAAGATGAGCATGCTGGTCTATATAGCAAAGCATATAATAAAAGAAGGCTAGAGGTTACAACATTGTAAGTATAAGAAGCAAGATGATTATGCTGGTCTGACTAGCAAAGCATATAAAAAAAGACACCTGATGAAGGCTAGAGGATATAATGATCGAAACATTGGGTGTATAACAACCAAGATGAACATGATAGTCTCAATAAAAGAGCATATAATAATGAACATTTCTGACAAAAAATTAACTTAAGACTATTATCCATTTAAATAATTTGTGGAATAATTAAAATTCTTCATAATTGACATTGTTCGAACTGTTGTCCTTATCATTATTACCATGTTTACGCCATTTCGACCGTTGTACGCTCTGGCCTTCTTCAGTTGCTAGGAACGCTCTACCCATTTGTTCGAAATAAATAGTTCGGTTCAAAATTCTTATCACCTGAAGAAGGCTGAGGCGTACACCGGCCGAAACGTTGTGAACATGGCAATAAAGATGACGACAACAGTCCGAAAAATGTAAATAATGTAAATACTACCTCATCTCAGAATTATAAATAAAGAGTTCAGTCCAAAATTTCTAGCACCGAAAGAAGGTCGGAACATACAACGGCCGAAACGTCGTAAACGTGGCAAAAAAAGATGAACAGTCCGAACAATGTAAACAATGTAAATACTACCTCATCTCAGAAGCATAGATAAATAAAGGGTTCAGTTCAAAATTCCTAGCACCTGATAAAGGCTGGAACGTACAACGACCGAAACGTCGTAAACATGACAATTAAGATGAGGACAACATTGCGAACAACGTAAATATACCTCATCTCAGAAATATAGACAAATTAGAATTCTTCATTTAGGATTTTTCAGAAATATTTAATGACGGACGTATTTATCATTTATTTATTGTTAGAAATATTTTCAAACTGCCATGTTAGTGTACGTCTGCCAAATGCTCCAAATCCTAATGAGTGTTGTACAAAAGAAGAACTTACAAATATTCAAACATTGTTTCTTTCCAGAAAAAGAAATTCTTTGGCAATTATTTTTAAGCACAATTTTCTTTTCCTTTTTCATTCTCTAGATTCTTAATAATTCTTGTCATTCCTTCAGCGTTAAAGTGCACAAAAAGAAATATATATATATACGTTTTCTATAATTTTTTTTCTTTTTTTACGTGATGCTATTGCAATACGACAACTGAGTCAGCTTTGGATAAAAGTGTGTAGTGGGAGGGAACAACCTTTAATTCGCTCCCAAAGTCTAGTATCTTTTTCTTATTAATCTAAAAAAAGAAAAAGTGGAAAAGGAATCTCCATCGTTGTCTGCCAAAAAAATTATCTAAATAGAAAGAATTATAAAGAATTTAAAGTTTTAGTGTTTGTGTGTATTGTAAGTATGTTCATACTAGTACAATGTAGCAGTAAAACTGTGATTTCTACTATAGTGCGTATATTCTTTTTCTTATATAATAATCTGTACGGAAAGGTCTCAACGTTTCTTCGGGATGTCCTTTCACCTTTTCTGGTTTCGGAGTAAGTTAGGAGAAGCACAATTTTTAATCACCTTACTTTAGTCATTTGTTTTAGAATAAGCGACTGAAGTCGAATTTACTTGTCACTTTGGTAAAACACAAGTAATCATTCCCAGTTCTGTATTTTGCTTATATTTGTATCATATTCATAAATGTACTTGTAATAATTTATGGTCAATAAGAATTTTTTTTAAGCTTAGAAACAAATAAATTTTAGTCTTTAATATAGTACAGAAAAAAGTAATCTAATTTTATGAATACACATATGTACATACTTATAAATGCAGATGTTTACAATTTGACGATCTTGACAGTACCTCGCGGACTCTTTGTGAATGTGGTTTGCTTTAAGAGATAAAATAGTTTTGTAGGGTTAAATAACAAATAAAGTTATTAAAATTATTTTGTGGTAGTAGAAAATCTAATTTATGTCAAATTTACTAATATTTACATTTAATTTTAATATGATTTTATATACTTTTATTCTTATTTATTGTACAGTAACATGATTTTATGATTTTGAACACTTTTCTAATGATATTATGATTTCAATATTTGTGGCGGACAGACGGAAAATCGAATAAAATGACAAACTTGATTTTTATTTTTCCATATATATATATATATATATATATATATATATATATATATATATATATATACACACACATACACTCTCACACCCCAATTGAGCACTATGGAGGAATGGTAGACTTTAAAAAGCAGTAGCTACTCATGCATCTACGCATCGTTCATTCAGTAATGAATTTGAACACTCTCGGCTACTGGCGTGTGTATACATTGTATATAACACGCTAAAGTCCGTCTTCCTCCACCGAGCTCAGAGATAGAATCGCCGACTGATGTCAATTCGGTCGGGTTTCAATCCTGGCTAGAAGCATTCGAATGTCTAACCGTACTGATGAGCTGTGATACAGCGAAACAGATCTGTCTGCGGATGACTATACAGTACTGTGCAAAAGTATTAGGACAGGGGTGATTTTCCTAAATACCTCACTGAAATTCAAATACAGGTTGAAAGGCCAAGTAAATTGCTAATAAATTTGATTATTTAAAACTAGGTGTAAAAGAAATGTATTAAAAAGAAGTTATATTTAATTTTTCTTATTTTCTATGAAACAAGTTATTTTGAAACTACTCATTATTCTATTACCCTTGGATATGACTGATTTTTTTCTTATTGCCCCCTCTCGAATTGATAAATCTAATGATACTTCGCAAGACACGCTTTGGTAACAAATACAAGCTGCTTGGCAGAAGATACCATTAGATACACTGAAGAAGCTTGGGATGTCAATGCCTGATAGAATGAAGGCTGTGATCAAAGAAAAAGGCTATTATAAGAAATATAAATTTATTCTGTAACAAGTATTTTTTTCTTGTTAAAGCATTTGTTGAGTAAATCAAATAAAATTACTTTAATTAAATTGTTTATTTTCTGACAATATACCTCATAAAAGGCAAAATAGTTCTTGTCCTAATACTTTTGCACAGTACTGTATATATACGACAAACGACTTATAATCTAAAACGTCTTAACTCGAAACGATGTTACACAAGGTATACCTGTAATAGGAAGCATTTTTATAATTGTCAAGCTCAAGTCAGCTTTACGCTGAGATGGAATGACCAAAAGAAAAAAAGAAAATTTACTCGTTTCATCGGTGGTATTAATAATGGTCGGGTGCCATCAGGCTTGTACTAAGTTTATCACGTTAAACATTATTTTTAGTGGATACTCTTATTTAAGTAGACGTTGCATTTATTCATTAAACAGTATATTTATTTTCCGTCTGTCAGCTTGAGTGTTCGAGAAATCTTATGAAAGACAAAATTACGCTCGTGGGTGGGATCCGAACTTGCGTCTCTCTGAGTAGAGGGAGTTACCGTTAGATTTGTCACGTTTTAACAAACTATGTCACTGAGAACCAGTCGACCAGGCAAAACAAATTTGTGCCTTTAAGAGTAACTTTTTTCGTCATAGATTTACCAATTTTTTTCCCATATTTGTAGTTTCGTATCTAAATGTAAACAAAGGGAATTTTTCTACGGAAAATAGTTATTTTTATCACTTCGAAAGTTATTTTTAGTGGATACTCATATTTCAGTAGACGGTCAATTTACTTATTAAACAGTATATTTATTCATTTTTCTTCTACAGGCCTGAGTGCTTCGTGAAATATTATTAAAGAAAAATTACGCTCTCTGGTAGGAGGAAAACCAGCGTCACTCCAAACAGAAGAAGCTACCATTAGATTAGCACGCTGTAACCAACTAGCTACAAATAGCTAAATCCACTGCTATGAAGGTTGAATCACTGTGCCGTGCCAGGATTTTTTTTCCGTCTGGATCTATCTTGCATATATACAAATCAACCATCCGTCCGGACATAAAATACTGCTGTCATATATGGTCAGGCATCCCCGCTGTTCATCTCAGTGTTCTCGACAGGCTCCAAAATAATGTGATAGGTACCGACTTGTGGGGTCGATTCCAGCCACTTTCTCACCGATGTAATGTGGCTTCCCTCTGTCTGTTCTATAAATATTTTCATGGCTTTTTCAGCTTCTTTTCTCTCACTTCCCGCCCGTGGAACTCTCTTCTATATTCTTGCTTTCTTGACGGCTACAACCTCCAGAAATTTAAATGCAATGTCAATACCCATCTCTTAACCACTTGACTCTAGTTCTTTCTAGATCACCGTGTATATCTTTTTTTTCTACCTTTGCAACTGTCATCACACCTGTATTCCCATCCTTCTAAGGCTCCCTTCTCTGACACCCCCTGTTCGTCTTTCTCTTTGCACTCCTCTTGTCTAACCTTTTTCTCTTATGTAGCACCCTGCTCATCAGTGGTGTTACCGCCGACTTGCTTAGAGTGAAACGATAAAAAAAAAAGAAGGAACCACTTTAACAGGCAAAGTCGAATTATGATTTTAAAAGAAACTTCTTTCGTCATAGAAAATTTTTTTCATATTAGCAGTTTCTTATGTATGTGTAAACAAATTTAATTTTTCAACGGAAAGTAATTATTATTATCACTTTAAACGCTTTTTTAGTGGATACTCGTATTTAAGTAGACGCCCCGTTTATCTATTAAACAGTATCTGTTTTACATAGAAGGAAAAAGTGAGAAGACGAAATAACGGAAACATTTTGACCTTTTCTTCTGACGAAAATCTCTAGGAGAAAATCTAATAGCTCTCTTTGGTTTACGTCTGTTAAAAGGTTATTGGGTAAAGATGAAATAGGGCAGTGAAACAATGGAAATCTGGAAAAATTGTTAAGGAATGATGGGAAAAAAGATTAGATTTTGAAAATAAATCAGTCAAGGGAGATAAGCGAGGAGAAAAAAGATTTATAAAAAAAATAAAGGGAGATAAGCGAAGGAGAAAATAGTTTAAGAACTGAACAAAAGAGAAAAAGAAAAAAAATAAACAGAAGCAAAACAAGGAAGAATAAAAAGGGAAAAAAAGGAATAAAATAAGGAAAAAAAAGATAAAATGAAAAAATACGAGATATATTCATTCATTTTTTATGCGAAAATTTTAAAGTAAAACCTATTGGGATATCATCTTACATAATTTAAAAAAAAGATTTCATTACACTTAAAATTAATGCACAATCGAAAACTTTCATAACTGGCTGATTTCATGTAGCGGCATATCAACATCTCTATGGGTTATTTCATGCCGAAATCTAGATAGTTTAAACATAATTTTATGACTTCAGCAACAGATAAAATGCATTTTTGGTTATTTTGCATTTAATATGTATTGTTAGCAATTTTTTAAATGTAAAAATATATGGCTGATATATTTTTACTATAAAAATGTAATATACTTTCATACGGTCTTCATTTGTCTATATCTCTGAGACGTATTGTAACTATTTACATTGTTTGGATTGCTATCCTCATCTTTGTTGCCATATTCACAACGTTTCGGCCTGTGTACGCTACGGCCTTCTTCAGGTTCTATCTATAATTCCGAGATGAGGTATTGTAACTATACTATTTACATTTTTCAGACGGTTAACCTCACCTTTTCTAAATTATATTACTCTGTTAAATTAAATAAATGAATTTAATATTGACTTCTTTTGAGTTCGTCTCTATCGGAATTTACCTGGATAGTATACCAAGTGTACTACGTTATATATATATATATATTTGTCAGTCCGTAAACGGTGAGGATAATCCAACAAGATTTCCTTAATATAAATTATTAATAGGTAAATCCATATAGAGAGCTCGATGGGTGTTAACCAGAGCGTTATGAAGTTTATAAAGGAAAACTCAACGCGTCATGTTAGTTATAAACTATAGTTCATTTCAATGAGCTTAATTAGCTCATACCATCAGACTCTTTTAAAATATTTCCTCCATATGGCATAAAATTTCTGCCGGAATGAACGTTTTCTTAAAATGAAGAGGGATTATAATAGAAATAATAATAATAATAATAAACATAAGATTACAAACAAATAAATGACAATAAATGTAAGGGGAAGGAGGCGCAGACAGGCTTGTATTGCTATCACAGCTCTTCAGTGTGGCTAGATTAACCGTTTGCCTCAAGCCGGGACTGAAAACCGACTGATTTGTCAGCAGTCGTAAATTCACCCACCCATTGGCGCACGTCAGAGAAAAGCAGGCTTCATTGTGTGTAATGTTATTACGAAAAGTAAATATGCCAGCAGTTGAGTGTGTTCAATCTTGTAACCGCACCGAATGAGCGTTCAACACGATAACCAAAGAACATAGAATAATATATATATATATATATATATATGCGTGTGTGTGTGTGTGTGAAAAATATTGTTTTAAAATATATTATATTTACTGCTAAAAGTGCTCAATATCATGAATAGACACATGACTTCAGCTCCGACGAACTTAAGCCACTAGTGCCCCTTCCACACGAGTTTACTCGTGCAACCAAACTGGCAACAAGGTCCCACCCATTCACAGTTAGCTCAAACAAATGCTGACGACAATTCTACTCCTTCAGCTTCTTTTCTCGCACTTTCCGCCTGTGGAACTCTCTTCCATATTCTTGCTTTCCTGACGGCTACAACCTCCAAGAATTTAAATGCAATGTCAACACCCATCTCTTAACCACTTGACACTAGTTTTTTCTACACCACCCTGTATATCTCTTCCTTTCTCTCTACTTTTGCAACTGTCATCACACCTGTATTCCCATCCTTCTCTTGCTCCTTTCCAACTGGTTCTTCACTCTCTTCACTCTCTCTTATCTAATCTTTTTACTCTTATGTAGCCCCATGCACACCAGTGGCGATACCACCTTTCTCGGGGTGATACGATTAAAAAAAAAACAATATATAAAGAGTCGAGATATCAACTAAGACAAATGGCCTGAACATTCTGATGGTGTTTAATGCCAATATTACTTTTTTTTTAGTCGTTTACTGGTAGAAAGACATTTTGGTCAGCAGGTTTTTGTCAAATTGCTCGATATCGAGATGAACGGCAGCAGACAAAGGAAAACCCTGAAGAGTGAAAACATCACAATAATGCCTTCACGAAATTTCGAATTAGGCGTAACACTGCTCAGTTAATTGATAAACTTCTCTACATTATATATATATATATATATGTGTGTGTGTGTGTGCGCGCGCGCGCATTAGTATTTAAGAGACAAAAAAAGACAAAAGACAAGATTGAATACAGGTAGAAAAGAAAAACTGTTTGTTGATTCGTAAGAACACACCAGGAAGAGGGCACATTCCAATTGAATGTTCATCAGGTGGCCAACTTCTCCCCGCATCCACTTTTCCTTTGCGAACCATCCAATCACAATTCTTAGTGGTGAACATGAGTCACTGCTCACTTATTCAAAGAATCTTACTCCGTTTGAATATGACATTTGTGAAGAGGTGGTTTCCAAGAAGCTCTCGCTTTAAGATGCACAGCAAGAAAGGACACACGACAAAATGAGTGGGTAAGACGGGGAACGAAGAACAATTACAAAACAAAGTTTGCCTCTACCCACACACATGAACCTGTAGAGACCTGCACATGTTAGGTCATTCTAATCTGTTTCAACTTGAGGGCATTTGTCTTTGGCAATTTTATTACTTTTTTTTATCCTCCCCACCATTTCTTGTTACAGTGAACCTCAGGATAAAAAAAGCAACTCTTAAGCACGTGCAACTACCATTGGATTTTTCAAGGACTAAAGAAATTATTTCCTGCGTTTTCTATTTCCAGAGAGCACCAAAGAATGGTGCTCCAATGCTGATAGAGAAATGCCAATTGCAGATCGGAGAATAGGGTAGGGAAACATGAGAAAAAAAAAACCTTTTTTTTGGGGGGGGGGGGGGGGGGTAAAAGAAATAATGCCAAAAAAAAAATTCATTGTAAGCAAGCATGAATGATATATGACACGTTGTGTATATTATATATATATATATATATATATGAAATTAAATTAGCTTAAGAAAGAAAAAGCAATTATACGAAAATGCTAGCGAGAGAGTAAGAGAGATAATAGAAGAAGAATATGCTGGGGAGACATCAACATGATAAAATGATAACGGAAGTGAAACTGCAACAATCTTGAAGACAATAATGGAGAGAATATAAACGCGTGAAAGATTGTGGAAAAAAAGAGAGAATAAAAGAGAAACTGATGATATAAAACGAGAAACAAAAAGAGAGAGAATGAGATTGCAGATAAAACTATGAAAAGGTAAAAAGACAATAATTGGGAGACTGCACAAGGGCTAAAGATAACAAAGGAAGACGAGTAGATATACAACAAGGCAACGAAGAGACCATGAATATGAGAAAGACTGAAAAAAGAAGAGATTAAATAAGACAACGAGGAAGACAGTTCTTGATAATGACTTTGACAATAGAGAATATTTAAAAAAAAAAACAGAAAAGAAACGGGAATTGTCTTTCTGCAAGACTGGTTTCCTAGTCTACTCGATTCTTTTCATGAATCTCTAATTTAAAGTTTTCCTTCTCTTAGACTGGCTATCACTCAAGCGAATAGAGCTCAGTCTACCCTGTTATTTAACCTATTGTGAAGGAAAGATGGATTCATGCTTTTCAGGCTGACGGCCACTTTACGTTGAGAAACTGGTTTCTATACGATCATCAAAGTTAAACAACTTCGAGCCTGGTCAGTACTTAGATGGGTGACCGCTTGGGAATATCAGGTGACGAATTATACCCCAGTGATCGTAATAAAGGGTTCGGTTCGAAACTATTAGCATCTGAAGAAGGCCGGAACGTACAACGGCTGAAACGTCGTACAAACGGCAACAAAGATGAGAACAATAGTCTGAATAATGTAATTAGTATAAGCTAGAAAAGGTTTGAAAAAGATAGGAAAGGGATGAGGTGTGACAGAGAGAGTTATTGATCAAGCCATAGTGCGACAAACGGAACTCAAGCTGAATGAGACGAGAGAGGAGTTATCAAGCGAGATATTATTACAGAGTGAGAATGAGAAATCGATAAGCATGATAGCGAGAAAGAAAACATTTCTAAACTAAAGCTGACTAGGGTGAGACAGAGAATAAGGTCTGAGATGAAATCTCTATAAAAGAGAACGCGAAAGACAGAAAAGTGAAAGAATTAAAAAAAAAAAGGTTATTAAAATCAAAATCTAATTTAGTACAATTTTAAATTCACAATTATTGTTTTAAAATAGTTCATTTTGGTTTGGTATATTTTTTTTTACGGCATAACCACAGCTAAATGTGTTATTTTATACCGACAAGATTTTTAGGATAGGTTCGTATGAATTTTGTAACTTCTACTCCAACAGTTTCTTTCCTCGCACTTCCCGACTGTGGAATTCCCTTCCACACGATTGCTTCCCCGACGGCTACAATCTCCAGGAGTTTAAATGTAAGGTCAATAGACACCTCCTAACACACTAACCTGCTCCTATTCTATCAAACACTCTTCCCATCTGCCCAACCCTCATCCTCGGTATCCTTACTCATCTGTCACCTTCCTCCTGACATTCCCTATGTCTAACCACTCCTTCTCTTTACCTTCCCCTATGTAGCCCCATGCGCAATAGTGGCAGTGGAATGCCTTGCTTGGGGTGAGATGATTAAAAAAAAAAAAGAATAGGTATTCTTTGGAAGAAATTAGTTTCTAGATCAGGTTTCATTAACGTATTTTTGTAAAGGAGGTTTTTTTAAGAAGTCAGATGTTATACTAGTGTAAAGATTTTTCTTATGTTGGAATTTTATTTTATTTATTTATTTATTTTAATCATATCACCCCAAGCAAGGCGGTAACACCACTGATGCGCAGGGGGCTACGTAAGGGTAAAAAGAATGGAAAAGAGAAAGCCGGAAACCACATCCTAAATAGGAAACAAGGGATGAGCCTTTTCACCTGTTCAATAGATGTGGGTGGAGTGTGAACCGGGCGATAGTTTAGTCTATCTACTCCATTTGAAAAAAAAAAATAATAAAAAAGGAAAAGAGTGAAAAGATTGGAAAAGAGAAAACCGGAAACTGCATCTTAAACAGGAAACAAGGGATGAGCCTCTTCACCTGTTCAATAGATGTGGGTGGAGTGTGAACCGGGCGATAGTTTAGTCTATCTACTCCAATTGAAAAAAAAAATAATAAAAAAGGAAAAGAGTGAAAAGATTGGAAAAGAGAAAACCGGAAACCGCATCCTAAACAGGAAACAAGGGATGAGCCTCTTCACCTGTTCAATAGATGTGGGTGGAGTATGAACCGGGCGATAGTTTAGTCTATCTACTCCAAGTTTACTATAAATATATATTTTTTATACATTAAATGTTTTTTATTGCCATCTATTTACAGGATTTCGTTAAGTAGGTTGATCATGGCTCTCCATTACTTTCTGTTCTTTGTAGCTCTTAGTAATGCTTGGCTTTTCACCATCTCCCTAATTTTTTGTTCTACCATCAAGTTTCACAAACTCATCGGGTAAGTAGATCATGGTTCCTTTATTTTGTCCAATGGGAAACTGTTGATCGGGACAAAATCTGTATGGCGAATGTAAATGTTAGCTTTATCTTATCGTCATGAATGGCCCCACTTCAATGGACCCAAGTTACGAAATTCTGGATTAGATGACGACATCGTTGCCACTTGTCTAATTTCATTAGCACCACAAAAATGACAGTTTAAAATGCAGACATATTTCTGTCAGGCCCAGTATCTAATGTTTTCCCATAATGTAAGAGTTATTTCTGCCGCGCCCCGTAGCTAATGTCTCCCCATTATGTAAGAAAACATTCTGTCGTGCCTTGTGTCTAATGCCTTCCCATTATGTAAGAGAGATTTCTGCCACAACGTGTAGCTTATGCCTTCCCATTATGTAAAAGGTATTTCTACTGCGCCCTGTAGCTAATGTTTTACTATTATGTAGGACGTATTTCTGCCGCGCTGTGTAGCTAATGTCTTACCATTGAGAAGGAGGTATTTCTCTCGCACCCTGTATTAGAAAACTAATCATAATGAAATCCGATAGCCATTTTGGCTTTAGACTTGAAAATGAATGTTCAGTCTATGCAACATATTTATGGAGTAACATTTGATATTGATGTGTTTTGAGTTTTGTGGTTCTGCTTGATTTTTTTTTTTTTTTTGAATGAGTTCAAACACCCTGATTGTCACAGATGAACGAATCTAAATTAGTCTTACTAACAGTAATTGCATTAAGAACTTTTGCATTTCAACTGCAGCTTATAAAACTATGCTTCCCTCCTTGGAAGTAGATCACGCGACTGTTTCATGTTTTTCTACTTTTCAAAGATACGAACAAATTATTTGGCGACAGGCAATAACGCTACATCAATTTTTAGAATTGCCCCAGACAGTACCACAGAAGCCAATTAAGCACAAAGCTTTAACAGACTTTTCGAAAATTAGATTTCGATCCATTGTATATTTAGGATAATGTAAAACATGCATCTCTTAAATTAAATAGACTGAATGTAGGTAGCTTGACAGCTAACGACACAGAAAATGGAGCTGGATAACCGAGTTCAAATTACAGGCTATTCTACCGTGTCCCTTTTAACATGATTACAGTCAAATCACATCGAAATCACCGAAGTTAAGCATTTTTGAGCCCTAGTTAGTGCTTAGAAGTTGTTGTATACCTACCTATATACAGGAATGAGATGTTCATATCCTCTTAAATACGTGCACACTATTGGAGTAGAGGAGAGCGATCACGCGTGATCCAGACTCCCTGCTTCTGAGCAGAGAAGGACCTAAATGAGTCTCCACCGAAGGGTAGTCTTGTTTGGGATAAAAAAAAAAAAACAAGAGCCCGACCCAGCTTAAGTCTGGGTCTACGGGATATTTTTGCCTGAGCTTAAGGGCTCAGTGTCCCTACTTTAATTAACCTTGTGTCACATCGGCCTTGGTAGGAATCCAACCGAGGCTCCGGCGAAGGGTAGAGTCTCATCTGGGGTGAATAAACAAGAGCCTGACTCAGCCTTAAGCTGGGTGTACGAGATATTTTTGGCTGAACTTAATGTTGCGGAATTCCCACTTTAACTGACGTTGTGTCGCATCCGTCTTCGTAGGAAGGTAGTAAATACCGTGCGATTGTACCGATCCAAACTCTCTCTGGTTCAACTCTCTGCCTCCGAGCGGAGAGGAACTCAAACGGGGCTCCGCCGAAGGACATACTCGTCTGGGGTGAATAAATAAGAACCTGACAAAGCCTTAAGGAATATTTTTGGCTGAACGTAAGGGCTCGGAATCTCCACTTTAATTGACCTTGTTTCACATCCGCCTTGGGATTTCGCCCTAGTTAGGGGAGGGTGATAAATACCGAGTGATCATATTGATCAAAACTCTCTTGGCAGACTCACTGCTTTCTGGTGGAAAGGATCCTAGACGAAGCTCCGCTGAATGGCAAAGTCTCGTCTGGGGTGAATAGACAAGAGCCCGACCCGGCCTTAAGCATGTCTACTGGATATTTTTGGCTGATCTTAAGGGTTCGGTATCCCCACTTCAGTTGACCTTCTGCCTTAGTGGGACGGTGGTAAATACCGAGTGATTATAATGACTAACTGTGTATCTATTTCTCATAGCGTGCGAGTCTTGTAATTGTTGATATATTATTTTTCCCAACCTCCGGTTTGGTCATTACTCAAGGAAGAAACTTTTTCGGGTTACAACAGAAGTCATACTGCTTGGAAACATAACATACTGTAAACGCCCCTCATTAAATCAGAAATATGGTTTGACTGTAAATAACAGGCAACAGGTTGATCATCTGTAAAACAAATCAATCGCATTCACACTTACAAAATGCAAGAATTCATTTATTCATTCTGCGGTTATAATTTAAATAGCAGGGTAGACTGGACTGTCTAGCTTTGTATGGTAACTTGTCTAAGAGAAGACAACTCTTAAACAGTAATGCCGTTATACTTAGAGGTTTAAATTACTTTTTAGAATATTTGATAGAAAAAATGTTTTCAAGAATTTTTAAGAATCCAGATTATATTAATAATGTTAACAATAGCTGTTTTCTTACAAGGAAACGTTTTCCATTCATTGACTCGACAGTCAGTACTGGTTTTGGTTGAAATTTATAATTTTTTTTCTTAAAATAGCTTCCAAGAAAATAGTTTTCACACATCCAGTAACTGTTATTAATCTTTCTAGTATTGAGGGAGGTCCTTCCTAACCTTTTGTAGTAGTGGAATGTTAGATTTCTAGTTATGTCATTGTTTTCTCTTCGAGTTATATATGCTAACCATTTTAGTTGTTCCATCTGCTGAGAATCTTTATGTGATGTGATTTCTGTTATTTGGCCCCAATATTATAAATTTTACACATATTTTAATTTATATTTACAATAGAAGTTGTTGCGATAATTATTAATACTTATATTATACAACTGGGCCTAGTTCCACCCTTTGTATTGTGTACCCAACTAGAAAAAAAAAAGAAACAAGAAAACAGTCCCAAACACTCCATTATTGTCTCATTCCGATATTTGCTTTTTTGAAACACGACAAGTCTTTGTCATTTGCTCTATTTTCAATCGATATTTATTTATTGGTGTTCGTGTGTCTCTTAAAATGTCATCAATCGTGAGAAGCTAAGACAGTGAAGGAGAAAGAAGAATGTGGTTGTTCGTGTGAGTGAATGTGATGTTACCACAGGCTAACATCTCCCGATGGTGATCATTTCGACTGACACTCAGGCGTCAAAAAACCTAACTCCATCAATTCCCAATTATCTCCTCCCTACTGATGGCTTCGGACAGACGGACGGACGGACGGACAGCTCTCTTATTATAGTAACGATTCTTTGTTATTTTTTGGCAGTAGTTCACAATGTTCAAAGAAGGTTTCACTTGCTTAAAACCATTTTCAACCGTTGATCTTAGAAAGTGGTTGCATACAGCTGAAGTTTAGATATTTCTCAACGCATTTGGTGCCATGCATGACATCCGTATGAAAGTCTCGATCTGACAAGAATATTTAAGAATAATGTTAATTATGTCATGTTAATTGGCATCAACCCGTCGGCTAAAGTGTGTAATGGTAGTCAGAAAAGTTCTTCAACCCTACTGATGAAGGGGAATGGCTCTCCGCAATCCACCTGTGCTAAGTGGCCAACGGCCAGTCGTCAGCCTAGTCTTAGGTGTTTTACCTCAGAGGTGAATGGTTTTATCAGTGGGTGAAGAATTTCTGAGAGAAGGGGCGTTGGACTTTTTGGTACTTATGCATACTGTGCAGACAACCATGAGCTAACCCATTTTATATTTCACCAATAGAAGACTTAACCTATCAGGAAGCTCAAAATATTCAATGCGACGTGTATAAAGGCAGCCATGTTTTTCCGAGTATTACCGATCAAATCTGATACAGTAGAGTGTCTGATTCGGGAGTGATAATAAATCTTTGACGTTGTTTCATTGAACAGATTACGTGCTGCGTTTTATCCATAAACTATGGCGGACATTGTCAACAAGGGGTAAGGTAAACCGAACATGCCTGTTCAGCCTTGAATGTCACCATGAGCAACAATTACAACAGACCTGCATCTTTAACTTCTAAGAGGAAGAACAGAATAACCTCAATATCCCCAGAGTAAAAGAAACCGGCCAGCCATTGCACTATTCTGCTTTGAATGTCACCATGAACCACAATTACATCAGACTTAGCAGGAATGGTTTCTTGCCACTTTAACTTCTATCACGTATCACGTATGGCACTTAACTGACTGACTGAATATAATAGTTGAAAACATAATTAAAACTTCTACTGGGCATAAATTGGGCGATCGGTTTTCTATTGGTATAAAGCAATAAACTGATCCCCCATAATTATACTTAATATAATAATGTAATATAATCTATCTCTTCACCCTTCAGTTATGAGTTAAATGGCAGGAGAAATTGGTTTCTATAGACTTGGCTGGCAACCAGTCTACCTCAGAATGCAATGGCAGCCTACTGTTGGATAATCTCCTGCCCAGTCATTCATGTCTCTTTCGAGACATGATCGCCCAAAGCGTATATCATGTATGGCATTTAACTGACTGACTGAATATAATAGCTGGAAACATAATTAAAACTTCTACTGGGCATAAAGTGGGGGATCGTTTTCTATTGTTATAAAGTAATAAACTGATCCCCCACAATTATACTTAATATAGTAATGTAACATAATCTATCTCTTCTCCCCCCAGCTAAGCGTTAAATAGCAGAGCACATTGGGTTCTATAGCCTTGGCTGGCAACCAGTATACGCAGAAAGTAATGACAACCTATTGCGGGATAATTTTCTGCTCGGTCGAGACATGATCGTCCAAAGCGGATATCACGTATGACACTTAACTGACTGACTGACTGTCTTCAAGTATAGAGCTCAGCATCCGGGTGTAAGTTACATCATGCCTAGACTCTAGGGTTTTAGTTAATGTCCAATTAGTCATATCATGCATTAAACTACCTCTACGGTGGCTCAAAGATATCTCGGCTTGGGGTTGTCCGATCAGATGGTTACAACCATTTTATTTGAGGTGCCACAGACAATGGCTATACAAATTTTCCCATCCGTTTTGGTAGTAATAATCACGCTTCCTAGGTATATAAAACATTCGACAGATTTTATATATTCACCTGAGAGAATTTGTATTGAGCCTTGCTGGTTGAAGCCTATGAATTCAGTTTTAGAGGCTTTGACATAGAGTCTAACATCGTTGGCAGATAATGTAGAAGAATTGTTGCATTGGTCATGGTGGCTGCAGTGATAGCTAGGTCCTCTTCAGAGTCAATATCTGTCAACATTTTATCAGGATATCGATTTGAGATTCTTGGGGATAAAGTAAAAACCTAGATTATAATGTTTTTCATACAAAAATTTAAATACCTAGAAAGTGTTCTAACAGGAGATGGAAAGTGTGACACAGAAATCCGAAGGTGAATTGGCATGGCGAAGGACGCGTTCCAGAAGCTGAGTAAAGTACTAAGATACAGGAAAGTTTCCCTAGAAACAAAGAGAGTGCTAGATTGCTATGTGATGTCAGTTCTTCAATACGGCAGTGAATGCTGGACAATATCATCGAAGATGAGGAAAAAAACTTGAAGCAGCCGAAATGTGGTTTTACAGAAGGATGCTGCAGATATCATGAATCGAGCATGTGAGCAATGATGAGGTTTTGGAAAGAATGGCATTGAAACGAAAACCAATGGTGAGCATCAGGAAGAGACAACTAAAGTTCCTGGGACATGCAATGAGGAAGGAAGGCTTGGAGAACCTGATACTGACAGGCCAGATAGAAGGAAAAAAGACAGAGGAAGGCAGCGGATAACATATATGAAGGGCCTGATCAGGTGGATGACGGAACGGGGGTTGCGTGGAGTAACAGAAGAAAACATTAAGAGCCACCAGGATTAGGGAGACGTGGAAAACCATGATCGCCTACCTCCTGAAGGGATCAGTCACATAGAAGAAGTTTTCTTTCTATCCAATATTTGTACAAATCTGGTTCTGTTATTTTTGTTAACTAATGAAAGGTCTTATTTTTAACATAAAATAATCAGGAAATCATTTTCAACCTTGGAATAAGCAGAAATGCTTATGGCTCGTAGACAAAAAATATGAAAGAATATTTCTTTCATTCGATCAATAGAAAACTGTGGAACTACACAAACACACACTTACTCACACACATAATTGCACATGCACCAAGTTCATTATATATTTATTATGTACGTTTAATAAATGTATGCTGTTCGTTGATTGGTCCGATATAGCCAATCAAAGCAAAGGTAAGTAAGCAATCTTTTTACCGCCAGTTTGTTAGGGTGTTTAAACCACTATATAAACATTTTGCTGCGGAAAATTACTCAGTTGGGGCAAAAGATTCATCAGGTCAAAAATATGGCCATAACACGAAAATTCATAACGCCAATTCACTCTTCTCTTCAAAGTCCAATTTCAGTACATTTCGTACAAAGAACACTTTATCAGAACTTTCATGCATGAACAATTTCTCTTAACACTGCTTTTACACATCAACAAGAATGAACAATCCAGCATATTCTAAAATTTGTAACAATTATTTTCATACAGTCAATGGGAGGCAATTCACGCGCGACCATTTCGCGTACGATTCAACAAACACACTTAATGGACTATTTGTTAATTATATGTTATCACATTGTTTTGTTCCAAACTGAATGCGTTGTCGAATTTATTTCATCTTCTTCTTTCTTGTTCAATCCCAGAATTTTAATACTCATAAAATATAAATGGTGGGTTGTAGGGATTTGTTTAGAAAATACATTTGGAAGTAGCCTTGTTCCAGACAAATTTCCAGAAAGAGAAAATTATCCAAGTAACCTTGCAAATAATCTGTAGAATTATAGATTGTAATCGAGCACGCACCAACAAAACCATCAGACAAAGATAAAAAAAAAGCGTAGTAACCCAAATATTTAAAAAATGACAAAAAAGAAAAAGAGTTCTAAAGTAACAAATGAAGAGTGTCACTAACAAGGGAGATAACTAAGTTTCATTTTTCAACTCAGAAGGAGTTGATCTTAGTATGAAAAGTTAATCTGTAGTGTCAAGTTATTCGAAATGACTTTTACGGAGAAATGTGTTTTCGTTTAATATTTTATGAGAGAATAATTCTAGGACAAAAAAAAAATAAATAATAACCGTAGAAGTGAATGACTTTTAATAAATTGTTCAGCAAAATAAAGCAATATTATTCTTTGATGAAATGACTAGATGTTACCATAAGTTTTATGTTAGTTTCTTTTTTAATCATTACGCCCTTGTGTAAATTAATTGAACAAAAAAAAATAATGTCTTCCTAGGATCTTGCACACTTTCTTTGATCACGTATACGTCATCTCTCGGCGGTGTTTTTCACTTCCGAGCGCATTTTCCTTTACGTTTTGGACTGCTGGATCCAGTTTGCTTCTTCGCCTTGATGACACGACTGACAGTTAAAAGGCTGGCACCAACAACACCCGCAACTTCTCTATAAGGCTTGCCAGTGTGTTCGTGCAGCGTTACAATTTTCGTAGGCTTCCTTGGAGTGACGTCCATCGCAGACAATGGCCGTTGGACAACTAATCGATAGTCGATACAAAAGTGTCTGGGCGTGATGCAATCACGGATGTAGCAATCTTTTTCAAAGCGAAACAAATTTCATCACAAAACCCGAAAATAGATTCATATTATTGCACATCATTACAAATGACCTAATCTGAAAAAAAGATTAAGCCTCGACTGGAAGTCATGAGTTATTTACGCAAGGAATGAAGATAATATACCCCAGTGAGTAATAAAGGGTTCGGTTCGGTTCGGTTCGAAATTCCTATCACCTGAAGAAGGCCGGAGCGTACAACGGCCGAAACGGCGAACAAATGGCAGCAAAGATGAGGACAATAGTCCGAATGATGTAAATACTAACTCATTCCAGAAATATAGACAAATAAAATGATCTATTATTAAACGTCGTACAAATGGCAACAAAGATGAGAACAATAGTCCGAGTAATGTAAATACTGTAAATACTACCTCATCTCAGAAATATAGATATATATTTAATTTGCACATACGATTCTTCCAATAACTGAGAGAAGATTATTATTTTTGCGTATCCGGACAGAATATGAAATGTCATTACTGCTTATTGATTTTTTTTTAAAGATGAACATTCATTTTTAATACAAAGATCCAAGACGATAGACATTGCTTAGACGAAATAATTGAAATATTTCAGAATCTGTAAACACGCGACTGTTGCTTATATTAGCTGTGTAAAATGATTAGGAGACTTTTGTATTCCGCATATTAAATTGATGCAAGTTTTCAGCATATAGTGTGGGGAGCAAATAACAAATTAGTCATCAACCCCACGGGTTATTTCGCCTCCAAAGAGGCAGTTTTATATTGTGTTTATGAAAGCAAGAAGTGTTAAACAATCTCTTCACAAATGCAGATAAACCTAAAGGTAACAGTAATGCAGCTCTACAGAAGGATGATGAGAATTTAGACACCGGCGCGTACGTTCTATGCTAATTGTTTCTTCTTTAATCATTATGCGTCCTTGATGTTTCAATTGTCTGTTTCTGATTTTAAGCTGACGGTTCCTTTTTGTTGTGTTTTCTCTAGAAATGCATCGTTGCTCAGGTGTTCGATCTATCGTGTTCTCAACTTCACAGCCTGCAATTTACTATCTTTTATCCGAATCTAAGTAGTGCAAATAATAGCTCCTCATCCCAGAAATTCCGGCAGAAGATATTTATCGGAGATTTGAGAGCTTGGATGACCTTCTCCGTTTACGACAAATGGCAGGCCAATTTGCAAAGCTGTAAAAAGAAAGATGTAGAAAAATACCCATGAAAATTTCACCGTTTTTCTATTTTAAATGTCTTACAAATCTTAATTATTCAGTTGATCAAAAATCTGCCGAGGCTGACAAAGCAAACCTCACAGCCGAGCTTGAAAAGGACCTCCAATCCGTGGTGGACTGGGGTAAGAAATGGTTGGTAAATTTTAATGATTCCAAAACGAAACTGCTCTCTATTAACCATCACAGACAATCTTTCCTCCCGCCCATTAACATGGATCAAGCTTCTCTTTATGACAGTAAAACATTGCGCCTCCTCGGATTAAATCTCTCATCAAATTTCAAGTGGAATAACTATATAGAATCCATAGCTAAATCCGCTGCTAAGAAAGTCGGTTCTCTCCCAAACAATCTTGCACATATACAAATCTATCATCCGCCCGTGCATTGAATATTGTTGTCATATCTGGTAGGGTGCTCCTGCTATCCACCTAGGTGTCCTTGACAAAATCCAACGGAGAATCTGTAATGTGATCGATCCCGACTTGGCAGCTCAGATACAGTCACTTTCTCACCGGCGCAATGTGGCTTCCTTGTGTCTCTTCTACAAATACTTTCACAGCTTCTGCTCCGATGATCTTAACTCACTGGTGCCCCCTATAAATGAATTTAATCGAGCCACAAGATTAGCAACTAGATCCCACCCTTTTATTGTGAAACCGATAAATTGTAAACGCAAATTCTGCTCCATCAGCTTCTTTTCTCGCACTTCCCACCTGTGGAATTCCCTTCCGCATACTTGCTTTCCAGACAACTACAATCTTCAAGAATTCAAATGTAAAGTCAATAGTCACCTTCTGTCTCACTAACTTACATCCTATCTCTCATGCTTTTTTCTCCGTCCACCCCACTCATCAGTATTCTCTTCTTTCTCATACTCTCTTCCTAATACCCCCTGCAACCTGTCACTCTTTCCCATAACATTCCTCCTATGTAACACCCTGCACAACATTGGCAGTAAAATGCCTTGCTTGGGGCGATATGATTATAAAAAAAAAGGTAATCTCCTATCTCACTAACCTGCATCCTCTCTCTCTCTCTCTCATGCTCCTTTCTTCATTCACTCCATTCTCATCAATATTCTCATCCTTCTCTTATCCACTTCCTAACACCCTCTATAACCTGTCACTCTTTCTCATAACTTTCCTCCTATGCAACCCCCTGCAAAACAATGGCAGTAAATTACCTTGCTTGGGGAAATATGATTATTAAAAAAAAAATTCTATATTATTATAATGTGGATATAAAGTGGGGAATAAATTCAACATTACAATCAATATATAAACTCATCCCTCATTTTATGCCCAAAAAAATATGCAGTAAAATGCCTTGCTTGGGGCCACACGATTATAAAAAAAATAATAACGACTGAAAAAGCTTATGGCGAGTTATATGACAATAAAGTATATGTAGAAACTCCCTTCTTATATCATTAAATATTTGTGCTTAGCAAAATATTGCAATAAAAAACATAAATATGAATGCTGGTTGTTATTTTAAGAAGTAAGGGGGTACAAATGAAAATATTTGAATTTGACAACTTTTTCTATTTCAATGAAACAGCA
The DNA here is from genome assembly GCA_037127315.1 of Ascarosepion bandense. NCBI lineage: Eukaryota > Metazoa > Mollusca > Cephalopoda > Sepiida > Sepiidae > Ascarosepion > Ascarosepion bandense. The sequence continues at coordinate 2,186,656 of JBBBDQ010002203.1, read as the reverse complement.
GTTAAATATTTATATCTTACCTTCTTTCATTCATTTTCTCGCTGAACTCAAATAGTGTCTTTTCTCCTGTTTCCATGCGATTGAAACGGAATAGTCTATTATTTATAATTTGTTGGCAGAACGTAACGGTCGTGCAAACACAACGAAGGAAAGGCAAGCACAATTATAAAAGAATATTGGAGCATAGATAATAACATAATGAGATAAATAGATAGGAACTAGTGTTTTATTTTTTCATGTTTCGACGCGATCAAAACTGAATATTCTGTCTGAGGCATTGTCAGGACGCAACGGTCGTGCGGGCACTACGAAGGGAGGAGCGAGCACAACTATATGATTAGTCGTTTCAAATTGCTTAACATTTATTGCTCTCAAATCAGATATTCCAGTCTTGTAAGATGTTTTATTTTTCTGTTCTCTCGCTTAGAAGTCAAAGAAATTATAGACCGAAGCGTCTTTATTAAGATTACGTATTGATTATATACAACACGAGACAGTTTGTTTTCAAATGTGGCTAGCTGCACACGAATTCAGCTTTGATAAACAAAATAGAATCTATTTAAAAGAAAGAAGAAAAAGAAATCTAGCCAATCTGTTTTGACAGAATACGATTCTTCCAATAATTGAGAGACAATGATTATTATTTTTGCGTATCCGGACAGAATATGAAATGTCATTACTGCTTATTGATTTCTTTTTTAAAGACGAACATTCATTTTTAATACAAAGATCCAAGACGATAGACATTGCTTAGACGAAATAATTGAAATATTTCAGAATCTGTAAACACGCGACTGTTGCTTATATTAGCTGTGTAAAATGATTAGGAAACTTTTGTATTCCGCATATTAAATTGATGCAAGTTTTCAGCATATAGTGTAGGGAGCAAATAACAAATTAGTCATCAACCCCGCGGGTTATTTCGCCTCCAAAGAGGCAGTTTTATATTGTGTCTAATTTTTTTATTTTTTCTTTATTTTTTGAGCGTCATTAATATATATGGGTAGGGGATGTAATTTGGTTTTAGTTGCATTCGGTAGCCGTGTGTTTATTCGATTTCATTTTTTATATTTTGGGGCAGGCTTTTCTTACTTTTAAGAATTCTTGAATGTTTTTGGTTTCGACACTCTTAAAAGGGGGACTAAAGTTGGGTATATTGTAGAAGAATTTTTGTATAGGTTTCAGTTTTTGTTTTTTTTGTTTTTTGTTTTTTTTGCATTCGAAGAAAAAATAATATAGCAATAAACACGCCTCCAATTAAAGCAGACAGATCTAACATCAGATCGTAAAACAGCGCCCACTATTACATTAACAGAGATGCGAAAACGCCAAATTCTGCTATTGATCAACACACACACTACACACACACACACACACACACACACACACTACGATTAACGGCAGCAGCAGCGAAAGATGACCATCCGGTCAAAGGCACGGACCACAAGCGAACGTGAAATTAAGCTCTCCTAACATTCTGAAGCTGATACTATGATCTCGAAGTATTAATGATTAATAAATAGGTAATACCCAACTTATTCATTGCCTTCCTTTATTTTACTAAACGCATTGTGATAGCCTTAAAAACCTACCCATATACCTAATATACACAATGCTTCAAGCAAATTATAAAACTCTCCTAGGAAAATTAGTATACGAAAAAATAAATGAGACACAGTATTGGCTGTGACGAAGTTGGTTTCGCCGAATACCCCCAACTGTTATTAATCCAAAAGATGAATCTGAAAACTTAACCCATATTCTAAGATAACCTCGAAGCTTTCATATGGATAGCGGGCGTGTTACTGAAGCCAGTTCAAAAATAACTAAACTGTCTGTTTCCTAAGAAGAATGATAAAAAGTGGCTTTGAGTGAGTAAAGACTGAGATTATTGGCAAAGATCTAACTTATTTGAACACTGTAAATTGGCGCTACATATTCACCTAAAGTTGTACCAAACCACATCACTTTCTTTACAAATTGCTTTGTTCACATTAGGATATGAAACTGAGCAGACATGTATATTTCATATTTTGGGTTTATTTTTTTCTAGTGAAAAAAGCAGAACAAGAGTGAAAACATCACAATAATGCCTTCACGAAAATTCGACTCGATGAATTCACAATAATGCCTTCACGAAAATTCGATGTTGATATAACCGAAACAACACTGCACATTTCAATCAAAAACCTCTCCACATTTATTTTACAACCCTATTTCTTTATTCGATATATATATATATATATATAATTATATATACAGTGGAACCTGCCGTATGCGACTCTCTTCGTCAACGACCACCTGCTGTTAATGACTGTTTTTCTAAGCACGGATGATTTGCTAATGTTAATTTACACTTGGTGAGCGACCATCTCCAAAAAGCGACCAGCGACAAACATCAACGAGTAAAAATCACCGATCAAGCGACCGCTTTAAAATAAAATCCATTTTGGTCGTACAGTGGAACTTCTAAATTAGGAGAAACTAAACGACTAATCTATTTCATTTTGCTTTGATCTAAGCCAGGAACACTTCCTCATTGTTTTGTTATTGTAGTGTTGTATCAAACTGTTATTTCTTGTTGAAATGTATATTGCCTGAGTTCACCTTATGGTCAAACATCCGCTGTTTTGTACAACATGTATTGCATTTGACATGTTCAAGGGATTTATCGCAGTCTCTGTACTGACTTGGATAAATTTAGGGATTGGAAAATCACAATTATGTCCCTTTTTTTAAATGTCTATCTCGTTCCTTTATTTTTTGTGTATCTATCTACTCTATTTCTATCTGGGTATATCTACCTCTATCTCTCTGTATCTCTAGCCCCACCCACGATCGCTGTCAGTTTTTTGTATTTTTTTTTTACATGTATTATCGCAGATTCTCTTTTGCTATCACTCACTTCTTTGAAAAAACTGAAACTGTAAACTTTTTTTAAAGTCCACTTAATAAATATTTTTTGTGAATAAATATTTTGGTCTCTTGTTGACCGTTGTAAATAGGCTATTTAACATTTTTAAATGAATTATGCTAAATAAATTAGGCCATTTTCTTATGTTCTCATTTATTTATTCCCAGATTACATGGTAAAATTCTAATATGTACATTCTGATGAGTGGCATATACGTTCCTGGCGTAAATAGGTCATTACTATGAACCTTTAGTGAGCGACTACCTGCTGCATGCGACCAGTTTTTCGACTGTATATAATATATATATATATATATATATATATACATGTCGGTAGCACAACTCAGAATTTCATATAGTTTGTAATATGCACCTGATGATTGAGTAGTGCATGAAACTCCGAGTCGTGCCACCAGCGGAGGATAACATGTATATTTATTAATATATAATTCATAACTACATTAAGCACTGTTTTATTAAGACCTAAATAAATTTATATATATATATATATATATATATATATATATATATATATATATATATATATATATATATATATAAATCATTTTACTCTAAGCAAGTCGAACTCCCGCTAGTACGTAGAAGGTTACAGTGAGAGAAAAAAACTTGACAAATTAAAAACATAATACCCTAAAATTATAAGATGTAACTTCCCCGAACACCACAGGAACTTAAATTCAATTATCTTAAACGTTCAGTTTGAAATAGGGACCTGATGATTGCATAGTGCATGAAACTCCGAGTTGTGCAATCGACTTAAGATAATATGTCTGTTTATTAATATAAAAATTAATAGTTCTGTTTATACTACATTGAGTGTATACCAATTTTTATCTTTACTAATTCACACACATAAATATATATACATGTGTGGGGGGGGGGGGCGCTGTGACACTATTTTGTGGCTCACTTAAGAGAATCGCGCCGTTCGCTAGTCTGTCGAGGCGGCACGGTAGTTGAGGATCACTATTCGACAAGCTTCGACGACATTTCGGCTAAGCTGTGCGTTCCATCATCTTAGGCTGGTAAAAAAAAAAAAAAAAAAAAAGTCTGATATTTCTGTGACAAATTCCTTTTAGAACTCATCACGCGAGAGAGCTCGCCACTGCAAAATTTGGTTGATGTTTTGTAGGTCAGGGTTGGTTAAACTCAGGTTGAGATTGGCAGTTTTGATCAACTTGTTCGGCATTCAACATCCTTCCACCAGAATTTCCTCGAATCATTGGCCTATAAATCTCACCTGATCATATTGTCCCTGTCCTAAAGCCACCTCCTCCTTCTCTGTGAAAGAAGTGTACCACCCGCGTCTGCCAATTAGTGTCCCACCTGCCAATCTTTCTATAGGGTCTAGCATTGCAGTATTCGATGACGTGGCTACTTCTGTCTGTTTCCCTGATTTAATTCTCTAACTTTGTTAGAGGTGGAAATCTCATTTAATAATTCCTCCTCTGAGATAAAGAAAGCTTAACCTTGAATTTAGTCAACCAGGGAGAGACAAAAGAGAATCAGGAATTGTAGTGTAGTGAATATGGGCTCGTAACGAGAAATTAGAGGGGCGAGTTCGAATTCCAGTTGAATACTTTGCATTCACTTACGTGCAACTACCCTTGCGAAATATTAATATGGTTTAAATAACCGGGCGGATTGGGTTTTATAGCCTTGGTTGGTAACCAGTACACTGCAGAAAATAATGGCAACCTACTGCGGAAAAAATGTTCTGATATATATATCGTGAAGGGAGGGGAATTCACGTGTAAATAATTAGCCAGGGACAATTAAAATAAAATATCCCCTTCGTAAAGTCTCTCAATTTGTTATGGGAAGTTTTATGTTAATTGTCACTCGCTAATTATTTACATGTGAATTTTTTCTTCCTTCGAGATATATATATATATATACACACACACACATATATATACATATATATATTTATGGGTGGGAATTAATAAATATACATATGGGTATAAATAATAATATTAATAAAACAGTGCTCAGTGTAGTAATGCGCCTGATGATTGCATAGTGCATGAAACTTCGAGATATGCCACCGACGTAGGAATATATATAAAATAAATTTGGATGTTCAAATCAGTTGTATGCCCATTTCTACATGAAATCCATAAGAGAAATTTCACGCATCATCGGCAACATTTTATTTCAAAACAAAGCAAGATATATTACCGGCGGAAGTTAAAAAAATATCGGTTCTTTGGGATTTACCTTCCTGCTTTTCCTTTTGGATTAAAGTTTTATATTTAAAATTATATATATATATATATATATATATATTCAAAGAACACTGAAATTTGAACTAGGCAAACTGAGTCTATTTTCCAAACTTATAACCTTCCTGCAACGTTAACAAAAGATATATTGAAATAAAATAAAACCTGTTTTGAGCTGAGAAAATATCTTCCAGCGCCTGTCCATAATATATCATTATTTAGATAAGAAATGAATTCCTGACATACATAACACTTGTAATATTTAAAAAAAAAAAAGGTGGGGGGAATGAAATGACATTAATTGGTAAATTTTGTCAGGGTTAGGAAGCATGGGAAAGTGTGAAAATTCCAGCTCCCTTGGAAACAAACAGATCCATCAATTGGTGACAGGGTCAACTTGTCTCCATTGCAGTCAAATTGTGAGAATATCGAGTGTTTTAAAACAAACCCGACTTAACGGTTGCTTAGAAACATTATTTAACAGGCGGTTCCTACAGGACATTTTTAATGGAGGAAATCCGATCCACAATGGCTCCCTCATGACGATGGCCTTATACCAAACTAAATCAAGATTAATACCTTGTTGTCATAACCAAATAACACAAATTAGTACAATAATCTTGATGGTTAGTAATATCGTTTTGATTTGAATCAAACTGCAAACTCCACTTTCGTGGCCTTGTAACAGATCAACCTTAGTACCTGTTAGCCTCACTATGGAAACGTGTTTTATTTGTTTTTTTGGGAACCCCCATAACTATTCGATGAAAAAAAGGTTATTTTTACTAGGAATTGTATTATCATTCAGTCAAGTGCCATACATGATATACGTTTAGACGATCATGTCTCGAAAGAGACGTGACTGACTGGGCAGAAGACTTTCTTACAGTAGCTTGCCATTACTTTCTGTAGTAGACTGGGTGCCAACCAAGGCTTCAGAATTCAATCTGTCCTCCTATTTAACCCATAGCGGGAGAAAAAGACGGATTAATATCTTTCCCAATGGTATTTGCGCATAAGTTAATGCAACGAACGCAATTGGAATTGGAACTCACCGCTCTGATTAACAATTCCGAGCTATTATCCACTACACCACGCGCACACCCAAGCTTACTGCACCTGTTATTCCCAAGCGGTCAACCGTCTAGGTACTGATCACGTTCGACGTTGCTTAACTATTATTTAAACAGAAATAAAATAATTTTAGATTGTAAGAATATTTTACTGATAAAGGTTCTACTAATTAATCCATAGCCTGGGAGAGAAGGGGTAGGTTCATACCTTTCTCAGAGGTATTTGTGCCGATGTGAAAATATCGAACTCTACTGAAAGTAGAATACGGTTCTCCTATCTCTAATTACGAGAATTCATCTGTTGCACCCCGATTACACAACCCGCGCACTCAAGTTTGCCTGATAGTCCTAAGCAGTCATCCATCTAGGCACTGACCAGACTCAAAATTGCTTACATTGTACGAGTTCCTGTGTTTCAATGTGATGTTTAGTTTTAACGGGGATGCATACTAGTCATGATAATTCATGATATGACTATTCTTAATGATGTTTCAGTTCAAGGCTTAAGCAGTTATCATCAGTCTTCACAGTTTCTTTTTTATTATTTCTAATAAAAATATTATTTATTTCAATATTATAAATTAAATATTAGTTTTATTTTGTTAAGATAGATTAAAATATTTAATTTACTAAAAATATGTCGTGAAAATGCTGTATCTCTTCTGGGCACAAACGATCGTGGCTCTCCACAAATGTCTCTTATTTATTACTAGCAGTATAGCCCGGCGTTGCTCGGGTGTAATGAAAGCTTTAAAACTAATCCATGGTCCTGGAGCTCAGACTATTTGGACGTTGGCACGAAAGACTAAAAAGCAATAGTTGTTTCCAGTTAAAGCGAAACCATAGACTGAAAGAAAAATGAATGGATGTAAGTCAAATTTTCATTTCTTGGTATCGATATCAAATTTTCTGCACTACTGTAAGAACTGCAACCTTGAAACTTTTGAATATCGTTTCTTATGTCTTTGTCTATGAGTGTATCAAATTTGATTAAAATCGAACTACTCCTTCTATAACCCGACTTTTTTTATTATCGATTTTCGATATTTATTGGGGGGTACCTCGACACAAAACCTAGCTAAGAACACTTGCAGACGCTTATAGTACAACTGTGTACATTTTCAAGAAAATCGGTTCAGCCGTTTCGGAGTCTACAGGTAAGGAACACACACACAAAGTTCCATTTATAAATAAGTTTAGATCTTTAAATTTCCATGACTTCTTGGGGAAAAAAGGCATTTCTCATTGCATTCTCCACAGGTTTCAATACGGAGTTATCCTTCTCGAACGGAGACAGACCAGCATATCCTGTTATTTAACCTATAACTGGGGAGAGACGATGCAGATTCATACCTTTCCTAACAGTATTCATATGAAAGTAAACAACTGGCGAGGCCAGATTTTTAAAAGACGATATCAATTCAGGATACAATCGATCAGAAACACAACAGAATAGACCGGAAGTTTTTAAGAATATATCAGTTCATGATATAATCGATCACAAACAACAAACAAGGCCGGATTTTCTAAAAACCATATAAAATCAGGATATACTCGATCAGAAACAAAACGAGGCTATGCCGAAGGGCAGAGTTTCGTCTGGGGAAAAGTAGACAAAACCCGGTACTGCTTATGCGAGGTCTACAGGAAATGTTTGTCTGAATGTACGCGTTCGGAATGCTCCACGTAAAAACAAAGACCTTGTGTTACATTCCGCCTGTTGTGAAGAAGGCTCCGGTTAATACTCAGAGACAGAACAAAAGGGTCCGGATATTTTTAAAGACGATAAGAATTCAGGATATAGTCGATCAGAAACACAACAAAGTAGACCGGAATTTTTTAAGACTATATCAATTGAGGATACAGTTTATATAAAACACAGTATACTATATCGGAATTTCTAAAGACATCAATTTAGGATATATATAGTCGATCAGAAACACAACAGACTAATCCGGAATTTTATAAGACTATATCATTTCAGGATGCAGTTGATATAAAACACTATATTATATCGGAATTTTTAAAGACATCAATTCAGAATGTATATAGTCGATCAGAAACACAACATATGGGGCTGGATTTTTTAAAGACCATATCAATTCAGGAGATATTTGATATGAGACACAACAGATTATACTCGAATTTCTATAGACATCAATTCAGGATATATATAGTCGATCAGAAACACAACAAAGTAGACCGGAATTTTTTAAGACTATACCAATTCAGGATGCAGTTGATATAAAACACTATATTACATCGGAATTTTTAAAGACATCAATTCAGAATGTATTTAATCGACCAGAAACACAACATATGGAGCCAGATGTTTTAAAGACCATATCAATTCGGGATATAGTTTATATGAGACACAACAGACGATACCGGAATTTTTAAAGACATCAATTTAGGATATATAAAATCGATCAAAAACACAACTAACCAGTCCGGAATTTGAACACTGAATGTCCAATTACTGCACCGTTAACCGATATACCACTCACACACATTAATGGCGTAATAAAAATGGTAAAGCTTCAGGTTTATTTTCCAGCCATCCTCAGGTTAAGTGAAATTAAGTCATAAAAACAACAACAATTAGAATACTTCGTAAAATAAGGCCACGGCTTCATTTCAGAATAGCCGAGAGGATATTTGGGATAAAAACAACAAAGATAAGGATACTCATCAATATAAGATAATGCATACAAAAATATTATCCCAGAAATTTGAACATAATTTAAAGGTCACAGAGAGAATAAAAACAGCAAAAAGATACTCGTTTTAATAATAAATCGAAAAAATAAATAATCTCAGATCATGAGACAAAACTCGTTTACAAAAGTTTAAACAAAACAATCAAAATAATAATGATGAGGATAATAGTATAAATAATTCAAGGAATAACGACAAAGAGTCATTTCAGATCATCAGACAACATCAAATAATAAAAATATAAACAGAACAATCAAAATAATAAAGATAATGATGCTAGTGTAAAAAATTAAAAATGACTGCTTTATTTCCGGTCATTAGACAACATCAAATAAGAAAAGTCTAAACAGAAGAATCAAAATAATAAAGATGAGGATATAAGTATAAACAATTAAAATAATGGCAACGATTTATTCCGGGTCATCTTAAAGCCAATAATCAAAATAACAAAATGAGGATACTTGTTTTAACACTGGAATAACAAACGGTGACAAACCATAGAATTCTAGACAATATTTTTAAGCGATTGTGTTGGTTTGAATAACATCAGTTCTACAAAACAAATATATTGGCAAACACACTTTTGACCTGTCACATGATCAAAGCTTCAAAAGACAGCTTACTTGAAAATATTGTAGCAGAACAGAATGCCAATATTAAAAAGTAATAGAATAACAATATTCAAACGAGGGAGAGATATTTTTTAAAACAACTAATTATGATGGGTCCTATGAACTCAGCACCAATTCCACTTCAGCAAGAAAGAACAGAATAAACAATGAATTGTTAGTAAAAACAATTATTTTATTAGAAACAAAAGATAAGGAAAGATTGGTTAGCCGGAATCGAAACACAACTGTTAATTCTGAAAGAAGACATTATCTCAGGTTCCAAAAATTAGGCTAATTGCATGTAAACAAAACATTTAACCACCAAAGAGAACCTTATATTAGCATGGCTAATGTGCGTTGTGGTGCAGTGGATATCGACTAGGAACGACAAATCGGGGAGCCGAGTTCGAATTCTAGTTGAATTCATTGCATTCACTTACGCACAAGTATCCTTGGGAAAGATATTAATCCGTCTCTTCCCTCCAGTTATGATTTAAATAACAGGATAAATTGGGTTCTATAGCTTGGCTGGCAACTAATCTACCGCAGAAAGCAATGGCAACCTACTGCGGGATAATCTTCTACCCAATCAGTAATGTCTCTTTCGAGATATGATCGCCCAAAGCGTGTATCACGTATGGCACTTAACTGACTGAATATAATAGTTGGAAACATACTTAAAACTTCTACTGGGTATAAAGTGGGGATCGGTTTTATATTGTTATGAAGTAATAAACTGATCCCCCAATTAATTATACTTAATATAATAATGTAATATAATCTATCTCTTCTCCCTCCAGCTATGAGTTAAATAGCAGGACAGATTGGATTCTATAGCCTTGGCTGGCAACCAGTCTACCGCAGAAAGCAGTGGCAACCTATTGCGGGATAATCTTCTGCCTTGTCAGTCATGTCACTTTCGAGACATGATCGCTCAAGCGTGTATCAAGTATGGCACTTAACTGACTGATTTTGGCCTCACATTGTGAACTGACTTGAAGTGTAGCGACTACATCGAATCAATAACTGCTTCTATTGCAAGGAAAGTTGGGCCACAGTGTCGGCCAAGAAGATTTTCCTCGTTAGAGTCCATCTTGCATTTCTACAGGACTACCATTCGCCCGTGCATTGAATACTGCTGTCATATCTGGTCGAGTGTTCTTGCTATTCATTTCGAGGTTCTTAACAAAATTCAAAATCTGAAAAGTAATCACATCTCAACTTCAGTCTATTTCACACCGACGTGGCAACTGCTCTAATGAGATTTTCGCCTCTGATGCCTCGATTACATAAATTTAAACGAGCTACTAGATTGGCATCTAGGTCTCACCATTTTGTTCCATTAAATAGTTAAATGCAACTCCACTTTTACTCCAACAGTTTCTTTTCCTGCACTTCTCGCCTGTGGGACTTCCTTCCGTTTATTTAATTCCCTGATAACTACAATCTCCAAAAATTCTATCTTCTTTAATCGTGGTCATCTTTGTTCTTTCCTCAATCCTCCCTAGACATTTTTTTCATTTTCACTCCCTGTAAACCCGCTGCCTACTAGTGGCATTCCTGATTAAAAAAATGATTAAAAAAATAACAAAAAGGAAAAAAAGAAAAAAAAAAACAGACAGTAATTTCACGTGGAACTCAGAAAATGATTGTCGAGATGGACAATAATTTACTGATGAATCAAGGACTGGGTGGGTGGGGGTCTCTTCTGGCTGTTTTACTAGTTCCACTACTGATACCTACTCAGCTTTAAATGGCACAACATGTCGCAAATAGCCTAATCCCCAATGAGGACTGACCTCATTCTAAAAAGTGCACTTGTCCGAAAGATAGCATTTATAAATATTGCTTTGCTGAAAAATATTCGAGGTCAACAAATTTTAACTTCAGACATTAGAAGATCAAACAGAACAATCCCCAGTGAGGACAGACCACTCCAAACGTATTTGAGCGGATGAGATGAACATGATAAAAAATTGATCAATGAAAAATGTTTGATGTTAAAGGTTCAGCGTAGTTCATGCAGTAGGTCACAAAAGGGTAATCCCCTATGAGGATTGAGCCCAGACTAAAATCGTATGAGATGAACTACATAAACACTACTTCACTTAAAATTTGTTCGTGTTAAAATTTTTAGCTTGGTACAGTACGTAATAAATGGGTAATCCCCTATGAGGAATGACCTCATTCTAAAAAGTGTACGAATATGAGAGGTAAGTTCTTGCTAAAAGTTTAGTTTGGTTCAGTGGGTTACAAAATGGCAATCCCTAATGAGAATTAAGCACACAGGAATGGAATAATGGTCGACAAGTTGAATTTGCAAAATTTTATAACTAATATTTATGAAGGTTAGTTGCAAAGTAAAAAGTAACTTTTTGTAGATAAGAGAAAATGGACAATGCTTTCAAAGAATTTACTTTCTTTCCTTCCGGACATGACAGATCATGGCTCGCCACAGCTTCCTATATTTAATAAATCATTATCTTCCTCACTGTTTCCTCTCAGTGCTTATCCCATTAAAACATCGGTTCTGGAAAGATCACAGAAGGGGATATCGACTCGAAATTGGATTCCCATACGCGCAAATACGCTTAGGAAACACATTAATCCGCCACTTCCTTCCCCAACTATGGGTTAATTAGTATCACTTTTATCAGTAACTCATTATAATCTCCCATAAATGATTACAATATATATATATATATATATATATATATATATATATATATATATATATAATAACAAGACCGACTCTGTAAGTATCTAAATCCCAAAATTATACGAAAATAAACTTTGAGGACAACAAATAACAGACAGAATCTAACTCCGTTATTGTCCGTAGCTATAAGGCGTTGGACAAGAGGGGGAAAAAAAAGAAAACTGCGGAATACAGACAATACATACAATACCCCGCAGTAAAGAAAAAAAAACCCAAACGGAACCAACCACAAAGAAAGAAAAAGTGCTCGATACAGAACTAACCAAAGCGGAATAACAAAGGGGAAGCAATGTAGAGCAAACATTTATATATATATATATAAACAAATGTTTAGAAGTACAATTTTTTTTTTGTGAGAGGACCTTCTCAAGGTATCTATAGTCTGCAATCAGAAATGAAAAAAAGGGTTCAGTTTAGAATTCATATAGGTTACCCAGATTGATATAAACCTGATGAAAGCGGGAGAACATAACGGCTGAATCGTTGTGATGACAAGAACAAAGATTAGGACAATACTTCGCTTATAAATAGTGGGTGTGTATATATATATATATATATATATATAGTCTTTGGTCATAATTAAATTGGACCAATAGCCAGTTGTATTAAAAATTGCACAATGTCTTTATATTGTAGAGATTTTGAATATTTTTCATTTGGAAATGAGTTATTTCCGAAATTCAGGTTTCAACGTTTCGGCATCTACAGGCGATTTATAATAACTGATTTTCAAACGTACAACAAGTATTTTTTTACGAACGCGCGACTGGAATTTTTAATCAATCGAAAACGTGCATGACCATGACATTACAACATAAAAAATTCCATTTTGAATAATTTTCACGTTCTAACGAACGCTAGCAATTTGCCTACCGTTAAATGTGAAGTAGGAAAAAAATGTACAGTAATTTTTAGCAACACAGTTCCGGTTACATTTGTTACCGCAACTCACACCCCTGAAGATGATCTCGGAAAGAGATTGAAAGTCCTTGAGAATATTGAGAAATGAATAATAAAGACATCTCTCAAAGCTACAGCTCATTTCTTATATCTTTCAGTTATAATACGCGAAATATTATCTGTGAGTACGAACGGACTTTATTAAAAATAAGCAGACATAATGTTTACAATTTATTTAATGTGACATGTCTACAAGAAAATTTATGCCTAAATACACAAATATGTGTGTGTGTACTTCTTTTAAAGATTTTCCGTTAAATATGGTAGACAAGGTTTTAGTTATTCCATCGTTCTTAGGTTTTCCGTAAGATATATATATATATATATATATATATATATATATATACACACACACACACACATATATATATATATATATATATATATGTGTGTGTGTGGGGGGGGGTGCAATGATGATTTGTCGCCTAAATGACGCAAAAATGAAAATAACACTGATATAACATTTAAAAGATATATTTACGAAAATTATACAAAAATATCTAAAGAGTAAATTTATTCAATAAAATCGCCACTAGCTTCAACAGCGGTCTTTACATGAATTCGGAGTCCACTGCAACTCTTCTGGATTGTCTCCTTGTTTAAATTGATGCCATAATCCTTGCCTTCAATTCGTCTTTCGTGTTACAAGAAATTTTGTTAGTCTCTCGCATAACTGCGCCCTACATATAATACATTTCAGCACGCAGGTTCGGTGCGAGGGATTCATATTACCTGGATTCTATGACACAGCACTCCCCAATCTGATATATGGCCCCCTGGATCTGATACAGTCCCCACCGATTCTATGATATAATCCTCCACCTCAATATTCATAAGGTAGTATTCATATAACATACAGATTTAATTGAAACCTAAGTATTAATCCGTCTCTTCCCTCCAGTTATGGGTTAAATAACAGGACATATTGGGTTCTATAACCTTGATCGGCAACCAGTCTACCGCATAAAATAATGGCAACCTACTGCGGGATCATCTTCTGTCCAGTCAATCATGTCTGTTTCGAGACATGATCGCCCAAGCGTGTATCACGTATGGCACTTAACTGACTGACTGAATATAATAGTTGGAAACATACTTAAAACTTGTACTGGGCATAAAGTGGGGGATCAGCTTTTATTGTTATGAAGTAATAAACTGATCCCCCACTAATTATACTTAATATAATAATGTAATATAATCTACCTCTTCTCCCTTCAGCTATGAGTTAAATGGCAGGACAGATTGGGTTCTATAGCCTTGATCGGCAACCAGTCTACCGCAGAAAATAATGGCAACCTACTGCGTGATAACCTTCTGCCCAGTCAATCATGTCTCTTTCGAGACATGATCGCCCAACCGTGTATCATGTATGGCACTTAACTGAATTATATCCAATAATGGATCATATGTAATATACTTGAATAATTCAACTAGAAGAATTGAACATAAATACAATGTATTTAAATACAAATTAGAAACCTGTCATCGCAAATTATTCCACCTTAAATAAATCAACAATATTTTGCGGCAATTTTTAATATCAACTTGAGATTTTTCTTAGTAAAATGTTCAATAATTTTAAAACAAAAATAGTGAATTTTATAAAGCACTTTTTTTTTGTTCTTTTTTTTACGCTTAACAGGAGTAAAACAAATTCACTAATTTGGACGAAAGAAAGAAAAAACAGAATGATGTCAAAATCATCAAAAATTTTTCTTCCATAGTTGTGCTTAGTGTTGTGGAGTTATTTTCGCAGTGGAAGCTACTATTTGTGCTAAAGTTGGTCCTAATAGGTTCGACGTACAAAACGTTAGGAACTTGATATAATATGTATTACACCGTGTAATCTTGCCAGGTCGCTGACTACTTTCGTATTCGACTAGCTGTCGACTACTATCGTCCAACATCGAATGGCCCTCGTTCCTCTTATTACTCCTACTTAAATTGGGTGGGAGAGTCTATTCACTATAGAATAGGTGTGTTTCACCATAACACTAACGTATATAAATGTAGATAGAAAAAAAAATGTCGACAAGATGGTCATAAAGCACTACCCGGGGTTCCCAACAGACTCCTCCTAAGGTAGTCAGGTTTTGCGATAGTACATTCTTGTGAAAATTAATTAAAACAACTGCTTTAGTTTCCTTTCTTTCATTATACGGTCAATTTTACACACAGTGAAGTGACAGGGTGTAATTGATTTTTATGCTTTCCTCAAATTAGGTAATTTGTAGTGGGGTGCAGCAAAATGAGTGTATTTTCAGGGTGTACAGTGAAATTTGTTTGGCTTTGAAAAATATTGCGTTATCCAAGATCGTATTAGATTTTCATCACGCTCAGACACCATTGTCTTGACTATTGATTAGTTGTCCCACGGATAGTGTCTGCGATGGACCTTACTCCAAGAAAGCGTATAAAAACTGTAACGCTCCACGCACACACTGGCAAGCCTTCCAGAGTTTTGGAACAAACTAAAAGTTGCTGGTGAAAATTGAACGATGAATTGTTTCAGCTTTAAAAACTTCTCAAGTCAAAAGCCAAAATATAACCTTTTTCAAATTTTGGGTGAGCACAAAGATTACGTACGCATGGAGGAGGGGTCTGTTAAAAAGTACACATGGGTACAAGGGGCACCGGAGTCAAAATATTCACAATTTGTGTGTATGTGAATGACCCTAGGAGCAAAATGCATTGGCAGTTTGACACAAGAATTTATACCTTTCCAAGCGAATATGCAATATCTTAGTCTGGATATATTTTCTCTTATCTGGTTGTACGGGAAAGCAAGTGGGTGGAAGGAGTGGTCATCAGTTAGTGAGAGCAGAACACAAAAAAAAGATCAATTTTGAAAACGCCGCATGCAATCTATTGTTAAAACCATTGATAGGTTTAAAAATAGTTTAATTAATTTGTTTGAAAATAGCTTTAATCTATTTAAAGTTCATTAAATACATTTTGAATATATGGGAAACAAGTACTAACTTGTAATATCCTAGTCATTGATACGAATAAATGATTAACACATTTTTTTGTCCTCGCTTTTACTGCCATTTTTGCAATGATTTGGCTGTTGTACTCTCCGGCCTTCTTCAGATGCTAGGAATTTCGAACTGAGCCCTATATTTCGATCACTGGGGTATATTGTTAGTGTCAGTCTTTTCACTGTCAGTCGTGTCATAAAACCGAAAAAACAAACTGAATTCATCAACCGAAAACGTAAAGGAAAATGCGGTCGGAAAGAAAAACAACGCTAAGAGACGACGTATACGGGATCATGGAAAGTGTGAAAGATCTTAAGAAAACATTATTCGTTTTTTTTTTTTTTTAATTAATTTCCACAAGGGTGTACATATCGACTCTCTCAGCATGTATGCAACAGATTCCATAAATTCCGAACATCCTATTACCATCTTCGTGTAATGGCTCCTGCGGTTAAAAAATTTAAACTCTGGATAGTGACGCATGAAAAGTGTTCAGTCTATCGCGAAGCATTGTTTGTTCAGTAAAATGCTATTTTCATAACGGAAATTGTTAAGTGCTTGGAGTCAAGTTCATCTCCGGCCCAACAACACTTAAATCTTGTAAAACAGGAAAGAAATATTTTTAAAATATTAAAAATAAAATGGGTGATAAAATTTGTTTTGCTATTGACCAGTAAAACTTTCCTTATAAATTTCTGCATCCGATCTACTCGTTTAAATTATCGATTGAAATGAATTGATTCGTTTTTTACAGCTTATCAACCGTTTGCAGGTTATTTAAAGCTAGATAATATTTTTAGATTGTAAGATTTCTTTTTAGATAATAACTGTTTCGGTGATACTGTTTTACTATTTAATCCATAGTTGGGAGAACATGTGGATTTATGCATAATCAGAATTTGATAAACAAACAAGAAATTGTAATGGGAATATAAAGTGGGGAATTTTCTCGTTACTTTAATTAATATACAAACTGGTCCCTCACTTAGTGATCAGTGTAGTTTCTATACATTTACATTCCAGAGACGGTAAATCTAAAAGTAACGATTAGATAATCAGTATTTCATTGATTAATGAATTCGATTTTTTACGGCTTATCAACCCTTTACATGTTATTTAAAGCCAGAAAATATTTTTAGATTGTAAGAATTTTGGGGGCTGGTAATGTTTCCGTGATACAAGTCATACTAATTAAATCATCAGTCAGTTAAGTGCCATACGTGATACACGCTTGGACGATCATGTCTCGAAAGAAACATGACTAACTAAGCCGAAGATTTTCCCGCAGTAGCTTACCATTACTTTCTGCAATAGACGGGTTGCCAACCAAGGTTATAGAACCCAATTTGTCGTACCATTTAACTCATACCTGGAGGGAGAAGATATAGATTATATTACATTATTACATTAAGTGTAATTAGTGGGGAACCAGTTTGTTATTTCATAACGATAGAAAACTGAGCCCCCACTTTATGCCCAGTAGAAGTTTTAATTATGTTTCCAACTATTATCTTCAGTCGGTCAGTTAAATGCTATATGGAAATTTTGCTTAAGGTCTCGAAAGAGACATGACTAACTGGGCTGAAGATTTTCCCACAGTAGGTTGCCATTACTTTCTGCAATAGACGGGTTGCCAACCAAGGCTATAAAAACCTGTCTTGCTATTTAACCGATAGCTGGGTGGAAAAGAGACGGATTAATATCTTTCCCAAGAGTATTTGCGCGAAAGTGAATGCAACGAATTCAACTACAATTCGAACTCGACTCTCTGATTTCCTGTTCAGGGCCTATATCTATTGCACCACAAAGCACATCAAAATTTATGCAAACACACACAAAATGGCGGATAATGTTCTGACTATATCGACTTTCGTTTTCAATGAGGATTTTTAACAAAAGCTGATTTAATTAGCCATTTAAATTCGCTTTTCATAATATACTTACCATTAATTAAATATTACATTCATTTCGACTCAATTTTCATTTCCTTGTGTGTTTATTGAGTGGCATTTAAACTCAATTATATTGTCTCCAACTTGAGTAATGAAGATTAAAATAATGGAAATGTTATAAACAACAAAACGCTTTTAAAACAATGAGATTCAACTTCGAGATATTTCGTAGACTTACGACTTATTTATGCTAATCAGTGAATAGGAAAGAACTTTAAATTAACACAACCACCCACAAGACAGCAAGTCAAACACACTCACAAAATCTCTCTCTCTCTCTCTCTATATATATATATATATACGCAATAATATATATATATATATATATATATACGTAATACATGCTTAGGCGATAAAATCTCTTTCGAGACCTTATCGCCTAAGCATGTATTACGTATGGCTTTTAACTGACTGACTAAATATAATGTAATATAATCTATCTCTTCGTCTATTGCAAAAAGTAATGGCAACACATATATGTGTATGTGTGGTCGCATACGACAGGTGGTCGCACACTAAAGGCTCATAGCCATGACCTATTTACGCCAGGAACGTATATTCAACTCATCAGAACGTACATATTAGAATTTTACCATGTAATCTGGTAATAAATAAATGAGAACATAAGAAAATGGCCTAATTTATTTAGCATAATTCATTTAAAAATGTTAAATAGCCTATTTACAACGGTCAACAAGAGACCAAAATATTTATTCACAAAAAATATTTATTAAGTGGACTTAAAAAAAAGTTTACAGTTTCAGTTTTTTCAAAGAAGTGAGTGATAGCAAAAGAGAATCTGCGATAATACATGGAAAAAAAAAATACAAAAAACTGACAGCGATCGTGGGTGGGGCTAGAGATACAGAGAGATAGAGGTAGATATACCCAGATAGAAATAGAGTAGATAGATACACAAAAAATAAAGGAACGAGATAGACATTTAAAAAAGGGACATAATTGTGATTTTCCAATCCCTAAATTTATCCAAGTCAGTACAGAGACTGCGATAAATCTCTTGAACATGTCAAATGCAATACATGTTGTACAAAACAGCCGATGTTTGACCGTAAAGTGAACTCAGGCAATGTACATTTCAGCAAGAAATAACAGGTTGATACAACACTACAATAACAAAACAATGAGGAAGTGTTCCTGGCTTTGATGAAATCAAAATGAAATAGATTACTTACTTAAATTATCCTAATTTAGAAGTTTGCAGTGTACGACCAAAATGGAATTTTTTTTTAAAAACGGTCGCTTGATCAGTCAGTGATTTTCACTCGTTGATGTTAGTCGCTGGTTGCGTTCTGGGGGTGATCACTCACTAAGGGTCAATTAACATTAGCAAATCGTCCGTGCATAGAAAAACGGTCGTTAAAAACAGGTGACAGTTGACGAATATGGTCGTATACGACAAGTAATGTTGTATATATGTATAATTAAAGTGGAGGAAATTTCTCTTCACTTAACTGAGCAATTATATCGACTTTGAAGTTTCGCTCAGCGGGGCTTTTGCTTTATCTGCTTGCCAAAACAATAATCTTGGTGCTAAGCCCCCATCACAACTTAACTGTAATATATATATATATATATATATATATATATATATATATATACGCTCTCGAACGCTGATTGAACACTATGGAGAAATGGTAGACTTTAAAAACATTAGCTCCTCACGTATTTACGAATCGTTCATTCAGTATTTAATTTGAACACTCAAGGCTACTGGTGTGTTTGTATTGTGTAGCTTCTTTTCTCGTACTTCCTGCCTGTGGAACTCTCTTCCATATTCTTGCTTTCCTGGCAGCTACAACTTCCAGGAATTTAAATGCAATATCAGTACCCATCTCTTAACCACTTGACACCCTAATATCTTTTCCTTTCTCTCTACCTTTACAACTATCATCATACCTGTATTGCCATCCTTTTTTTGCTCCCTTCTCTGACACCCCCTGGTTCGTCTTTCGCTTTACTCTCCTCCTATCTAATCTTTTTCTCTGCGCATTTGTGGCGTTACCGCCTTGTTTGGGGTAAAACGATTAAAATATAAGAGATAATAACTATACTTGTGTCGAAAAACCTTCCACGGATCTACGAAGAAGGGAAAAAATGGTTTAAAAAAAAGAAAGAGCTAAGTACATGAACATCAGTCAAAAGAGTTCAGACTGAGTCAGCACGTAGCCCAAAGAAAAAACCCCGATACGAATAATCAACTAACAAAAAAACGCTCAATACTTAGGTAGAGCGGAATAAGTAAAGTATACCTAGTGAGCCAAAGAGACCTACCTAGGTTTCACCTAAACGGATCGTCAGGGAAAGCTAAAATCTGCCTTCCCCTACCGAGCATTCATCGTTTAGAGGTGAGAATCGCCGACTGATATCAATTCGGTCGGGTTTAAGTCCTGGCTAGAAGCAATCGGATATCTAACCGTGCTGATGAGCTGTGACACAGCGAAACAGGACTGTCTGCGAACGAAACGCTAAAAAGCCAACCAACCTTAGTCTTTTGTTTCTTCACTCTACATATTTAATTTTTAGTTTTGTGTTTATTAGTTAAGAAAGGATGTTTTCTGCCTTCCTCCTATAGGCACCTCCACTAAATCACTGAAAAAACATAGTATGAATAAAAAGGCTCCAAATTTAATAAAAACTAACTCTTTCCATCAAAATGTGTATATTATTATAAAGAGGAAAGATCAATATATTTTTTAAATTATTTCTTAAATTTTTTAATCCTTTCTAACACGTTCGAAATTTTGGTAAAAAATCTTGTTTTGATTTTAGTTTAAAAGTTAGTTATCAAAAATGAGTGGAGGGGTGTGTGTTGGGGGGGTTACTTTATTATATACTTCATTGTATAAAACATTGTTCGTCGCTGTCTGAAATGTGTAATCTGTCGTGATGGCTACGTGGAAAAACTCGCTTTATTCAATAATGCTATGGTGATCTTTAAAGTTGCAGAAGATCCCGTGAAAATAAATAGGAGACAATATTTCTTTGAGCGAAAACGCATGAGTGATAGCAATAACAGTAAGAAAAAAAAACCCAAAACCGAGTTATTTTGTTGCTGAAAATTAACATCAATCCATTCGCTTTATTTCATTCCCTGAATCTCTCATAATTTCAATATGAAAAAACAAAAAAACAAAAACGGCCCAAGTTTTGAAAGTGTGAAAGAAATTTCATTTGGCAATTACAAGTAAATCTCTTTTATTTCAAATTTCAATTTACTGCTAGAGTGTCAAACATGTTATCTTACAAATATCATTTGCCGGTTTAGTAAAACAGGAAACCGTATAAGGGTTTTCGTTACGCATTTGCGACATTAATATATTATATCACTGTGTTTGTCAAGCGGTGACTTAACGGAAATCCATTAGAGACACTGTGAAAAATGAATTCAAAATAATAACAACATTATGTTAACTAAAAAAAAACATAATTATAATCGGGGAAGTACGTAAGGTCAACTGAGGTTGGTTCTGAGAGAGAGAGAGAGAGAGAGAGAGAGAGAGAGATCTGGAGAAGTCTGTCGCTTAACTGAGCAGAGTAATGCCCACTTTGAAATTTCGTGCACCACAAGATGAAGTCAGCATGACTGATTAGATAAGCGACAAACCTCACGTTTATCATATTAACGCTTTATATCTATCCCGATATCGAGCACTTGCCGACAAAAAAAAAAAACATGATTGCCAAAATAGCTTTGAAAAAGCAAAAATCTTGGTACTAAATACCATCATCTCCACTGCCGACGAATATATATATATATATTCTTCGGTACTCAACGACATAATTATTGCAAAAATATAAAATAAAATAAGGCACTGTTATAGAGCAAACACGTGGCAACAGCTTTCATAACTGGTATTAAAGAGAATGAATTGAGCCAATACTGCCCTGCTATCATCTCTCTCACACTCCTCTCACTCTCTTAGCGTAACAAGAGGGAGATTATATATTTTCTAAACATATATTGTTAAATATAACTGACAATGAATGTCTTTTATGTTTAATCATGAGCCGTTCTAAACATCGTATTTTGGCTTTAATTTCAAGTGAAAATATAAGCTTTCCGCTCACATGAGCCATCTTCAGAGAAGTTACAGGGACGTTAGCATAAAGACATCCACCATCAACGATGATTTTATTTTGTGTTGACATAAAACATTGCTACGCGACGATAACAGTCACCAAATAGCAGATGCAGTTCGTAAATGTGTATATACTAGCGAAACCCATGGAATTTCCACGGAAGGATAATTATGATTACCTAGAAAAATTTTACTTTGTCATACTACAAATGATAGTAACGTCTTCAAACATGAAGGTATTGGATAATAAAATAACGATAACACAGAGTGTAATTTTATTAAAATATCTATAAAAGTAATGTCCATAGAAGCTACTTTACTGTATTAAGTGGCATATGCACAGACCATAACCAAAATACTGTACGCTATCTTGTGGGAGATTCTGAAAGAGAAAATGTTTTTTTATGACTGAAAAATCATGGCTCCAGTGTCCATTGTAAACAGAAAAGACCAACTGAGTAATGGCCAAGGGTGTAGAGGACAGAAATTTCGTTATGAGGTCGCAGGATACGAAAACAAACCTTCCTATTTTTCCTATATTTACAGTACACACACACATATACACACACAATTACTACTAAAACCACCAGCTTAAGCTGCTACTGCTACGGTAATACTGTAGGTTTTCTCCTACTCTCTCACTCTTTACTACCTTTCTGTTTGGCAAAAGTGAGAGAAAGGCTGAGGAGAGATAGAGGGGAAGGAAAAGCTCGTGTAGAGAGAGTAAGTGTGTAACGGATGGAGGAACTAAGTAACTAACTAAGGAAGGAACAAGAAATATATATATATATATATATATATATATATATATATATATATATCAAGAAGTATATATATATATATACTTCTTGTTATATATATATATATATATATATAATAATAATAATAATATATATATATATATATAAAATAAAGACACGACTGTCTTTATTATGATAGATAAGAACATTAATATAATAACAAAATACGCTACTTAGAGTTTCGTACAAAACCTTTTTAGAAACTGTCATTATGTCATAAACCGATGGAATTTAATGAAAAAGTCATAATTTGTTTTAGTTCATGAAAACCGTTACCCGTAAACTGAAAATTCGCTTTTACGCAATAAAGGTAACACATCAATATATTTCAGAAGCTTTAATCTTCAATTTGCTAATGGTGTAATTGCATAGAACTTATATATTTTGAACGCATTTAACAGTTTATAGCTCTAGCATAACATACAACTTTACAAATAAATACAATTTGCAAACTTGCAGGATCTTTATTTGTCAATTTGCTAATCATGAAATTGAATAGAATTTACGTATTTTAAAACATTCAACAGTTTATAGCTGTCGCATAACATACAAATTGGCAAATAAACAAAAAAAAAAAAAAAAACAATTTCGAGAAAGATTCCAGGAAGTCATAGTACTATTATACTTATATAGGATTTTCAAAATAGCGTGTTACGGATAACATTTTAAAAAATGAGTGAATTAATCCCGACTTTATAATGAAAGTTCATGAAATTATAATACTAGCAATCAATTACTTTATAAAAAGTGAGAAGGTCATAATCCTATATAAAGATTTTTTTTTATTTATTACAATGGGTAATACATATTTCACCGCATCACGATGTTATTATTGCGACTCGTCAGACCCAAATGGTACAACAGTTGATCTTCAAAATATCCCGCCCCACAATCTTTTTATGGGGGGATATTTTGGGGATCAACTGTTGTACCATTTGGTCTGACGAGCCGCAATAATAACATCATGATACGGTGAAATATGTATTACCCATTGTAATAAATCAAAAATCTTTTCTAAATTATATTACTCTGTTAAATGAAATAAACGAATTTAACATTCAGTTCTTTTGAGTTCGTATCGGAATTTACCTGGATAATATACCAAGTGTGCTACGTTTATATATATATATATATATATATAAACACAAATTATTCCGCAAAAAAAAGGTACAGTAAATGTGTACTTACGATGAATGCACATTGCAGTCAAAAAAGGTAAAATTCACAGAAACGAAGTCTTTGCCACCAACCCTGACAGAAAGTTTCATTACAATGTGATCTGAAAAAGAACGAAAGAAAAATGAGAACAAATATATTATTTTTACATTGATTTTCAAACAATACAAGGCCGAAGAGCCACTCAAATTAAATAGTTACTGAATGTGATTGTTTTATAAACATAATAATTGTACATTATAAAGATTTATAAAGATAACAATAATCGATACAGATTTTATATATATATATATATATATATATATATATATATATATAAATATATATAAACTACCGCCATTATTTAAAGTTTAAAAAAAATTATGCATTTCATACTATTTTTATTATTTATTGCCAAGTGGATAATTCTAAAGGAAAATAGAATGCTTCTTTTGCTATTATTAGTTTGCAATATTTTACAAGGCAGCCAGGAATCCTTTGCTTCGGCCAGTCAATAAGAAAAAGAGACTAGCATGGGGAAGAGAGCACAAAAACTGGACACCAGAACAGTTCATTTGATGCACATATTATTGAGCAGTATTAACAAAAGAACCATTCTATTTTCATTTACAATTTTTCACTTGGCAATAAATACTAAAACATAGTATAAAATACATCATTTTCTTAAAACAAAACTGAGGTAACCTAATAATTATGTCCGGTCATGTATATATCTATCTATCTATCTATCTATCTATCAATATATATATATATATATATATATAATCAATGTATTTGTGTGTGTTATTGCCTAGATGTATAAACATACATTTGCGTGATTTAATACATATAAATAAATAGATAGATGAACACACACATTTATACACACACAGAAATAAGAGAAAACATGTACATAATGAAACTCACACAGCCTATAAACTATATATATATATATATATATATATATATATATATATATACACACATATACACACAATGCAAAATACATATAAACACACGCGCGACTCACAAAGCGAGATACACATTACCACAAACCATTCTAGGCATAAACACGCACTGAAACCAACACAAACATAAGCACTTACAATATATATATATATATTGTAAGTGCTTATGTTTGTGCTGATTTCTGTGCGTGTTTATGCCTAGAACTCTTTCAATGACTGTTAGACTCCACATAGATTATATATATATATATATATATATATAATGTATGTGGAGTCTAACAGGCATTGAAAGAGTTACGTTTTTAAATGAACTTTTCTCGGTTCCAAATGTAACAGTCGTTTATTGTTACATGTAGCAACACCGTGGCATATATATATAATTATCTCTCTCTGCATTTTACTGTTCAGAAAACTCCACCTAGCATTGATAAAATGTTACACACACAGACTATCTATCTTGCTCTCTCTCTCTCTCTATATATATATATATATATGTGTGTGTGTGTGTGTGTGTGTGAAAAAGACATTTCCTTCCAGAAACTTAATTCAAAACCTAAATTACAAAATCAGTGTCATATGACAGTTTTTTTTTCTTTTTGTCAGTAAACGTAAAATTTTGGATTCAGCTTATTTTAAGAGCCGCCATGGCTACTCCACTCCTCAATACACAATAAACATGATAAATTTGAGCACCAAATCCTTGAGGTTGGTCTTTCTTATTTTTCCAATATCCGAATCACCAGATATATACGAGATAAGCCAATATACCAAAAAGAAAATTAAACAAGAAGAAAAAATAAAAAATAAAAAATAAAATACAAGAAAAAAATAAACAAGAAAAAAGTACAAATCCCATTTATTCCATTGGAGTTAAGAGTGCAGGTGATTGATTTGGAGATAAAAAGGTGATAACGTTCCAACTTGGACTTAATGAATGTATCGTTTGACCTTTCAACCTTAGTCTAAATATAAGCACAATGTACGGGAAATTCTCTCATATATATAAAAGATATATGCGTGCGTGTGTCTGTGTGTCCACATATATAAGCAAAATATTACAAACACTGACTATTTTTGCCACCAGTGGAAACTGCAATGGCGGAAAAGATTAGTATTTGTAATATTTTGAATAGTAACTAACTAGTTCGACACTTTCAATTTCCTAAACTGTGTACTGAGCACTATTGAATATATATATATATATAACCATTTCTCGAACAAAATAATCCATTATAAATAATTACTTGTTTTTGACATACAATATATATATATATATATATATATATATATATATATATATATATATAATATCAGTCAGTTGTGCCATACGTGATACACGCTTGGCCGATCATGTCTCGAAAGAGACATGACTGACTGGGCAGAATATTATCTAGCAGTAGGTTACTATTTCTTTCTGTGGTAGACTGGTCGCCAGCCAAGGCTATAAAACTTAATCTGTCCTGTTATTTAACCCATAACTAGAAGTAAGAGACGGATTAATATCTTTTTTCCCAAGGGTTTTTGCGTGAATGCAAGGAATTCAACTGGAATTCTAACTCAGCTCTCTGGTTTCTAGTTCCGAGCCGATAACTACTGCACCACAACGCGTATATATATATATATATATATATATATAGTACAGCACTCTAGCTATTGGGCGTGTTTATAAGCGTTAAAAAGCCTGCCTTCTTCTACTGGACGCTCGTGGCCTAGAGGTAGAATCGTCGACTGACGCCAATTCGGTCGGGTTTCAATCCTGGGTTAGCAAGCGACCGGAGTCTAAGCCGTACTGATGAGCTGTAATACAGCGAAACAGATCTGTCTGCGGATATATATATATATTAACGAAGCTTGGTTATAAACAACCGACAATTTGAAATGAATTGTTTGAACATTATTTTTTATCGATACTCGTATTTAAGTAGATATTCTGTTTTTAATTAAACAGTATTATATATTTTTTATATCTACCGGCTTGATCATTTACGATAATTTTTTATTACGAAAATGTTTGTCATTCGGCATGATTCGAACCTGCGCCCCCTATCCACATAGATTGAAAATTGTGTTATATAGGCTTGATTTAGACTAATGATCATTCGTGGTCGAGAGGTCTAAGACGTGCCAGATTGCATGGTAGATTCCCCTTCAGTTTCACAAAGTATTGGTTCATGGGCAAAAATTGCTGGAGTGGAACTCGCATCATGCCAAAGGATTCACAAAAGGAATGACAATAGCTCCATATAGTGTGCATGGCATGGCCGGTCTTAGCCGTGAAGCTTAGAACTAGTGGAACAAACGAATGTAGTTCGTCTGAACACTTCTCATCGAAATAGCAATAGGATAGCAAGTGTGTACTATACATTTTAATACGCATACAAAAATAATAAAACAAATATTTGATAAATGCTTTCCCGTTTAACAGCTAAATATGACGCCATTTTGAACTGATTCCAATTGCAGAGACCTAAAAAAATGGCGGAAGAAGAACAGCAAATACTTGTCTATCCTCGTCAGAACGTTGACAATATTTTCATACTAACGAAAAACAGACGAAATATGAAACGTTTGAGAATAAATCTGACCTAGATTTTACTCATGAACACACACACACACACACAAATATGGATCGGAATCCGACAGGATGGTGACATATAAAACAGGAAACGTTTATCAATCTAACATATTTCTCTTTTATTAAAGCTTCTCCAGAGACTGAAAGATGGAGAAAAATAAATTCTGGTATTTTTACTCTTGTGTTGTTTCGTTTTCATTAGACAATCATGTATCACGTGCATTAGACAAGTGAATTTAAACCAACGTTAGCATAGTTTGCATCATCTTTCATTGAATTCGGAATTATGCAAATGTCTTCTTCATTCTGAGTAGGTATGTATGCATGCATGTATGTGTGAAATTTCTAAATGTAGCTAGATGTGGCAAAGGCCAAAAGTGTGAAGCACCCAGAAAGATATGTGTGCATGTGTGTGTGTAAGAGAAAAAAAATGGAAAGGCTTTTGATTACTATGTGGATTTTTTAATATTTTATTTTTCTATATTTCGTGTTTCGGGTCTTGTGACCTTCTTCAGGCGATCTATGTTATTTCTTTTTTATACGATTGTCTTTTGTGTGTAGTAGTAGCTATTCTTGAAAAATATTCTTCTGGTTGAGGAGTAATAAAATAATTAAATAATTACACCTCGTCAAAGAAAGAAAAGGAAAGAGCATGTCTTTGTTGTTCTTTTTTTTTTATTGTCCCTTTATATATTTTGTAGCATCTTTCTTCATTCTTGTGTATTGTGTGTGTGTGTGTGTGTGTGTGTGTGTGTGTGTGTGTGTAAATTTATTTGTGCATTTTCTTTTCTGTGTGTACCTGTGCGCCCATGAATGCGTGTGTTTTTGTGTGTCTGCGTGGTCTGTAGTGTATTTTTTACAAGTAAGTATGTATCTCCATACATATATTTTATGGAAACTTATATAGTATATTTTTTTATAATCATATCGCACCCAAGCAAGGCATTTTATTGCCACT
Source organism: Ascarosepion bandense (assembly GCA_037127315.1). Lineage (NCBI taxonomy): Eukaryota > Metazoa > Mollusca > Cephalopoda > Sepiida > Sepiidae > Ascarosepion > Ascarosepion bandense. The sequence continues at coordinate 2,157,927 of JBBBDQ010002203.1, read as the reverse complement.
GGTGCGCAGGGGGTTACATAGGAGGAAAGTTATGAGAAAGAGTAACAGGTTATAAGGGGTGTCAGGAAGTGGGTAAGAGAAGGATGAGAATACTGACGAGAGTGGAGTGACGAAGAAAGGAGCACGAGAGAGAGAATGCAAGTTTGCGAGATAGGAAATGAATATTGACTTTACATTTAAATTCTTGGAGATTGTAGCTGTAGGGGAGGCAAATAAACGGAAGGGAATTCCAAGGATGAAAAGTGCGAGAAAGGAAGCTGTTGGAGTAGAATTTGCGTTTACATTTTATTGATTTCACAGTAAAAGGGTGGAATCTAGTTGCTAGTGTTGTGGCTCGAGTAAATTCATACATAGACGGTACCAGTGAGCTAAGTTCCTCGGAGCAGAAGCCAGGAAAGTATTTGTAGAAAAGACACAGGGAAGCCACATTACGCCGGTGAGAAAGTGACTGTATCTGAGCTGCCAAGTCAGGATCGATGAAATTACAGATTCTCCGTTGGATTTTGTCAAGGACCCCTAGAAGATAGCAGGGGCACCGGACCAGATATGGTAGTAGTATATGCACTTTGTATGCCGTGTGTGTGTGGTCTGACACGTGTGTCTGTTTTTGCCAGTACGTGTATGCATATTCTCGTTATCCATACATATGTGTTGCATTACTATAAGAAAATTAAATCGTATATAGCATGCGAATATATATATATATCCACAGACAGATCTGCTTCGCTGTATCACAACTCATCAGTACGGTTAGACATCCGATTGCTTTTTACCCAGGATTGAAACCCGACGGAATTGGCGTCACTCGGCGATTCTACCTCTGAGCTATGGGCGCTTGGTAGAAGGAGGCAAACTTTTTAGCGTGTACATTATCATTATACACACGCCCAATAGCTGAGGGTGTTCTAATTCATTGCTGAATGAACGATGTGTAGATGCTAGAGTAGCTGCTGTTTTTCAAAGTCTACCATTCTTCCAGAGTGCTCAATCAGGGTGTGAGTCTACCATATATATATATATATATATATATATATATATATATATATATATATATATGGTAGACTATCTTATCGTAAACGATAAATGAGGGCCAGCAGTAGATGGTGCCCTTCGTTTTACACTTAATCATGGGATTTCTGTCCGACATGCAATTGCGTTGAACTGTGAACCATCCGATTAATCTGCACTATGATTTGCTTTCAGTTGCTTGTGCACTACAAAGCACACTCTCTCCATCAAATCAACATGACCCATACAGGTGCACTGTGTGCCACACGTTAGGTATTTGTGATGATCGTATGTTATATTATGACGGAGTTTGACTTCCCCGGGGGACTAAATACATTGGGTAGTTCATATACATAAGGGGTTTGATGTCAGAGTTTGCCGTCTCTGGTACCAGGTCTGATGGCTTGGGAGCACATATGATGATTTTGCTCAGGCTTCGAAAAGCCCCCACACATGTACACGTAAACACACATACGATGCAAATATTCCACACTCATAGTACATATTTACACAGCCGTTCCATACGTGCACACACACACGCAAACTATTTGACCCATAGATGGGATTCTAGCAGATACTACCACTCCGGGCTTGAGCAGACCTGGGAGTAATGCCATTTAAGGGATAACTACCCATTCCCCAAGACACCAAATAATAAATTTAGAGCCACACTACCGGTTACTGTTTATAAGTCATACCCAGGACACACACACACACACACACACCCATATATATGCACTTTGAATTAAGTGTGCTTATGCGTGTGAGGGTTAGTGTTTGTTTAATGCTGATTTAAATTTGTTCAGGAAGTTTCTTGGGCGGATTGAAGGGTAATCGTCTGTTTAACATACTGGCATAATTTTAAAATTACCTTAACAACATTTGTGGATGTATTGTGACAGAAATTTTTGTGCGCCTGAGTGCAGATATTTATTGCATTTTATGCCCCTCGGTGCAGATATTACGTTTTTGTACTTATAGTTTCATTTTGCATTTTTTGTGAATGTTGTTGTGGGGTTTTCAAAAGGATAAAAATTTCCCTCTATAATTATATCACAAACACCATACATTTTCTTGTTGCATTTTGTGATCTCTTGTACGGTTTGTTGGCTAAATTCCGATGAATATGTGTTTTAAGTTTTTTGACTAGTGTTTGCTTTTAATTAGTTGTTTTTGTAATATATTTTATTTTGTCATTCTTGTCAAGTAGGTCGAGGTTTCTTGTCATTTCTGGAAATGGTTCTGGATTGTCCTTGTATATTGAGACGCATGCTAGAATTTGTTCGCTGTTGCGTTTTTTGTGTTTCGTAGTTAGTCTAGGATGTAGTTAGTTTAGTGGATATCGTTTCGAAACGAGAAATTGGGGAGCCGAGTTCGAATTCCAGTCTAATACCTTGTATTCACTTACGCACAAATACCCTTCGGAAAGGTAATAATCTGTCTCTTCCCTCCAGTTATGGGTTAAATAATAGAACAGGTTTCTATAGCCTTGGCTGGTAACCAGTCTACCGCAGACGGCAATGGCAACCTATTGCATGATTATCTTCTGTCCAGTTACAGTTAGTCATGTCTCTTTCGAGACATGATCGCCCAAAGCGTGTATCACGTATGGCACTTAACTGACTGAATGAATATAATAGTTGGAAACATAATTAAAATTTCTACTGGGCATAAAGTGGGGGATCGGTTTTCTATTGTTATGAAGTAATAAAGTGATTACACATTAATTTTACTTAATGTAATATAATTTATCACTTCTCCCTCCAGCTATGAGTTAAATGGTAGGACAAATTGGGTTCTATAGCCTTGACTGGCAACCAGTCTACCACAAAAATCAATGGCAATCTACTGAGGGATAATCTTCTGCCCTGTCAGTCATGTATCTTTCGAGACATGATCGCCCAAAGCGTGTATCATGTATGGCACTGAACTGACTAACTGGTATCTGTAAGAGTTGGGTTTGTTGTGTGCACGTTGTGTCCGATGTCTGGCAGTGTTACACTGTAATAGTATGATGTAAAGATTTGTTTGTGTGCTGTCGAGTGTGTTTTTGGTAATTGTATTTATATGTCTATGTTCTTAGGTTCTTACATCTTATGTGGATTTCTCTGTATTTGGCGTTGTTTTGTGTTCTATTGTCGGTGTTATTTTTTTAGTTTTATGCCATTATCAAATTTTTCCTTACTTGGTAAGGCTTTTAGCCATGCTGTTTATCTTTTCAAAATATTCCGGGATTTTTCCTCCTCCTCTTTCCATTTTGACTTCCATAATTCTAATAGGAATTGGTGAGTTTCTTTGGGACATAGTTACCTGATTTCTGTCAATAGTTCATTGTCAAATTCGGAGTATTTTTTTTCTTTTTGTCTTTCTGGATTTCAATTTTGGCCTGCAATTTTGCTAGGCTCAGTATATTTGCTATTCGTTTTTTCCTTTCTCTGCCTCTTGTGGTGTCATTTTTCCAGGAATCTGCTAGGAATAATGTATCGTCAATTTCTATGAACATTTTGTATATCGTTGAAGTTTCTTTGTATTTGATAGCATTGAAAAATTATTTTCTTTGGTTGAGCAGATTACCCTACATCCGAAGATTTTGTTTCTTTGTATTGTACGCTTCCTCTTGGATATACAGCTTTCCGATACTTTCAAGGCGTCCACAGCGAGATTTGAAACATTCAACCAGTGCTTCTGTGTTTCACTTATGTTTGTTGGTTTGTGACTTGTAGGAATATAGAGGCCATTTTAATGTTTAACTTCTGTATTTCTCTCTCGAGAAGATAATTCACACATAGACATTAAAAGAAAGCACAAATACAGATAGGCATTTGCACACATAAAATAAAAATATATACTCAAAAATAAACACGCACACACAATACACAAGAATAGAGACTGAGTTTTGGGTTATTTAATGCAAAAAAAGGTAGGGTTTTAATGTATTTTTTAATGTTCGGTTATAGTGAGAAAATTGATTTAGTCAGATTTTAATGATTTTTTTTGTTTTTGTTCTTTTTAATTTTAGAAAATTGAAAATGTCTTCTAGTATTGTATTCAAAAATGTTTTGTTGAGAATAATTTTTTCCTTCGAAAATGTGTTTCGATAATTTTTTCTTAAAAATGCATATATTTGTATAAAAGTCTATTTTTATATTTTCATAGTGTTTTGACCCCAGTTTGAGGGGGGTAACTGTTTGCCCATAACTGGGACCCTAACAGGTGCTACCACTCCGGGTCAGGGTGGACCTGAGAAGAACAGCAATTAAGAGGTGGTTCCATGCTCCTCACAACCTCTCAATCAGAGGACTTGCTGCCGGATGCAGTTTACCGGCATGCCCAAGGCCTACACAGGAGAGAAGAAAGGAAGGAAGACGCCACAAAAGATATGTTATTTGCCATACATGATACACGCTTGGGCGATCATGTCTCTTTCGAAACATTACTGGCTAGGTAGAATGTTTTCCAGCAGTATGTTGCCATTGATTTCTGCGGTAGACTGGTTGCCAACCAAGGCTATAGAACTCAATTTATCCATGCCATTCTAATCAGTTAAGTATCATACGAGATACAAGCTTTGGCTATCATCTCTCTTTTAAGCCATGGCTGACTAGACAGAATATTTTCCCGCAGTAGGTTACTTTTACTTACAGGAGTAGACCGGTTGCCAACCAAAGCTATAGAACCGAATCTGTTCTGTTATTCAACTCATAACTGGAGGGAGAATATATGGATTAATACCTTTCCCAAGGGTGTGCAAGTAAATGAAACGAATTCGACAGGAATTCGAAGGCTGCTCTCTGATTTCCATTACACCACAACGCACATCCATTAGATTTTCAATATATATATATATATTTCTAAAGAGGAAACAAGGGATAAATCTACTCCTGTTCAAAATACCGAGGAGGAATGGACAGTTTTACACACTTTTTGTCCAGGTAAGAGGCTACTGGGAGTGAAAGAGAATAAAAAGACTTTAGAAGGAACCGGAAAACCAATCCTAAACAGGAAACAAGGGATAAATCTCTATTCCTGTTCGAAAGACCGGGATGGAAAAGGACAGTTTTATAAACTTTTTTACCCAGGTAAGAGGCTACTGGGAGCTAAAGGCAATGAAAAGACTATAGAAGGAACCGGAAACCCAATCCTAAACAGGAAACAACGGATAAACCTCTACTCCTGTTCAAAAGACTGGAGAGGAATGGACAGTTTCACACACTTTTTACCCAGCTAAGAGGCTACTGGGAGTGAAAGAGAATGAAAAGACTTTAGAAGGAAACGAGAAACCCAATCCTAAACAGTAAGCAAGGAATAAACCCCTACTCCTGTTTAAAACACCGGAGAAGAATGGACAGTTTTACACACAGGTAAGAGGCTACTGGGAGTGAAAGAGAATGAAAAGAATTTAGAAGGAACTGGAAACCCAATCCTAAACAGGAAACAAAGGATAAATCTCTACTCCTGTTCAAAAAAACAGAGAGGAGTGTGAACAAAACGAGAGAATTTTTTCTATTGAGAAAAATAAATAATTAGTAAATAAATTTTCAGCGTTTAAGCAGAGACGTTTGAAGTATAGAGTTGAAGCAGACTTTTGAATGAAGTGAAAAGCCAATCTTAAAGAGGAAATGAAGAGTAAACCTTCACTCCTGTACAAAAGACACGGGAGGAGTGTGAACCGGACAGTCCTAACAGTCCTATATACAAGCATAATAATAGTATATATCTTCCTAGTGCTTGTTAGTAAAAGTCAAAGACACTTACTATTGCGACCTGTAGTATAGTCTTTCACGCAACCGCCGAGATTCTTTGAATTCCAACTTTTACATTTTCTGGAGCTGAAGACTGCTCTTTTATTTTTAGACCTTATCTAGAACAGGCATGAGGTCTCTTCTGATTTCCGACCTAAGTTATTTACAGTTCTGTTTTTATGCGATTTTTTTTTTACCACTATGAAGTTAGGTTTCTCTGCCATCTCATGATGCACTGCTGGCCTCATATTTCCTTCCCCATGTAATTTATCTTTGTAAATCTCTCAATAGTGCATTTGTTATCTTAGGCGATGGTGTATCTTCAAGTCGGCGGCTTCTGTCTAAAAGTGGCGTATTGATTCTAATGCCTTTTTTAACTCAATCCAACACAGATTCCTTCTTACTCATGGAGGGACCATAAACCGGAACAAAATTATTCCTTTGCATCGGAAAAGTTCTTCGAAAACAGAAAATGTTTCTTCATCGCCGGTGCTCAATGAACTGTCTTTAAATAAATTGACAAACAACTTTTCGATGTATTCGACATAAATAAAATTCGGTGCGGGTGTAGTACGTGGCCTACCTCTTTGATTCTGGTATAGTACGTGGCCTACCTCTTTGATTCTGGTATAGTACGTGGCCTACCTCTTTGATTCTGGTATAGTATGTGGCCTACCCGGTTTGAATGTGTCCTACCCAAGTAAGAGTATATTTATTAATATAAGTATTCGGCTATTTACTGAAATTAATTATTTTTCCTACTCATTACCCCTACCAGACAGTTATAATACGCTTTTTAAGATCGGTCACATACACCCTTATGCAAATTGAATCAACTGCTTTAGTTTCCTTTCTTTCACCATGCGGTTAGTTTTAGATTCACTGGAGCGACAAGGTGTAATCGATTTAAAAAATTTTTCCTTAGATTAGGTCATTTTCAGTAGTGTACAGTAATACGAATCTATTTTATATGGTTGTATGATGAACTTTGTTTGGCCTTGAAAATACGACAAGGTGTAATCGATTTAAAAATTTTTTCCTTAGATTAGGTAATTTTCAGTAGTGTACAGTAGTATGAATCTATTTTATATGGTTGTATGATGAACTTTGTTTGGCTTGAAAATACTGCGTCATCTGTGATTGCATCAGATTTTTATCACGCTAAGACACGATTATCTCGAATGTCGATTAGTTATCATACGGCTATTGGTTACAGGAAATGTCGAAGAGAAGGTTGGAAAGTCAAGAAACATACGTTGTATTTAAATTTTTGAATACTGTAGCTCTCAAAGAAGCAAGTAAACAGAAGTGCGAGAAAAGAAACCAATCTAGTAGAAGAGGAGTTTACATTTAAGTATTTCGACGGTAAAAGGGTGAGACCTAGATGCCAATCTAGTAGCACGCGTAAATACACGTGGTTAGGCAACCAGGGAACGAAGTTCGTCAGAGCAATTGCCATGAAAATACGTGTAGAAAAGACAAAGGGAAGCCACGTCACATCGGTGAGGAAAAGACTGAAGGCGGGCTGACAAGTCTGGATTCTGACGAGAACTACAAGATGAATAGTAAGAGCACCCGACCAGATACGTCAACAGTATTCAATGCACGGACGAATGGTAGATTTATAAATGTGCAAAATGGATTCTGACGTGAAAAACTTCCTGGTCCGTCACAGTGACAGAACCTTTAGAAGTAAATGCAGTTATAGATTCGATGTAGTCGTTCTACTTGAGGTCAGTTGAGAGAGTGAGGCTAAGGAGGCGCAGTGCGTAGGTCTCTAAAAGATTAGCATCATCAATACTGATAGGAGGTCGGTAAGTTTCTATGTGGTGGTTAAAGGAGAGCAGCTTCGTCTTACAGGCATTAAAATTTACGAGTTATTTCTTACCACAGTTCATCATAGATGGGAGGTTATTTTAAAGAGCGGCAACTAGATTTACTTTGCCAGTCTTGGCAGATTTCTTACTGAGACGAAAGTAAATGGTGGGGTCATTTGCAAGATGTCTACATCAAGAAGATCATTGATAAAGATCAGAAAGAGCGTAGGACCTCGGATTGAGTGGAACTTACATCTCATAAATGATTCACTGTGTGTGCAATAGTGAGTCTTAGCCGTGAAGTTTAGAACAGATTGGATTAATGAATCTAGTTCGTGTGAATGATTTATAGTTTTGAGCACGACGATAAACAGTATCCAGCAACAAGGGCTCTAATCGGTACATTTGATATTGAAACGTGTGGAACAACCTCTTAATTGTTGTTGTTTCCAGATTCACCCTGATCCGGGATAGAAGCACCTGTTAGGAAGCCCAGCTATAGGTAAATAGTATAAAATTATGTACAAAATATATGTAGTTGAAGGCATAAAACTTGTGTTAAATTATATAGATTTCTGCATAAAAAAAAAACCCATGGAGGTATTGGTATGCCACTAAACAAAAACAACCAAACAATAGCCAAAACAGTTTTCTAATAAAGGTTTTTGCCAAAAATAATGTATATTTTTTTTATTTTACTTTTCGGAAGAATACCTTCAGCCATCAATTTATTTTTTGGTGTTTTTTTCCTCTCCCTCTTTTCTTTTTGTCTTCATTGTCCACAAAATACAACCTGATACTAATTTGTTTATATGACTTTTTTTCTTACTCAAATAACCACTTCTCAAGTAACAGCCATTCTGACAAATAATAAATAAGAGATAAAGAATTGGAATGTCGAGAGGAGGAGGTACAAGTAAAAAAGTGTTAAGGGAAGAAGAAAGTCTAGAGACAAGAGAAAGGGAGAAAAAAAGAGAAGTGGAAAGAAGAGAGACGAGAAAGGCAGATAAAGAAAAGAACAGGGAGGGCGATCATAAAAGAAGTGGGAAGAAAAAATACAAAGGAAAGAGAAGAAAAGAGAAAGAAGTGTGAAAAAAAAGGAAAAGACAGAAGGAAAGAAGAAAGAGAAAGAAATAAAAGTGAGAAAGAAAGAAGGAATAGGAAAAATGAGCAGGAAAAAAGAAACCTAAGTGAGAAGGAAAGAAAGATAGATCAGGAGAAGAGAGATGGAAATAATGGAATAAAAAAATAAAAATGAAAGAGAGAAAGAGAGGGGAAAAGAGAGGGGAATGAAAGAGAGAGGTGAAAAGAGATGGGAATGAAAGAGAGAGGTGAAAAGAGATGGGAATGAAAGAGAGAGGTGAAAAGAGATGGGAATGAAAAAGAGAGAGATGAAAAGAGATGGGAATGAAAGAGAGAGATGAAAAGAGATGGGAATGAAAGAGAGAGATGAAAAGAGATGGGAATGAAAGAGAGAGATGAAAAGAGATGGCAATGAAAGCAAGAGGTGAAAAAGAAATGGGCATGAAAGATAGAGATGGTAAGTGATAAAAAAATATAGGAAGAAATGGAAAGAGCGAGGTCAACGAAGCAAAATGATAGTGTGGGAGTCTGAAAAAAAAAACCCATCGTGGTATACATAGACAAAATGAGAAGAATGGAAGACAGAGGCTAACCGACAGACAGTGAGTACTTGGAGTGAGGCAACGCGAGAGAAAACGAGAAGTGAAAAAACAAGGCAAACAAAGGTGGTTCATTTTTACCAGCCATTTGAACCGAACAAAAAGAAAAATACATTGTCTTTAATTTAATTTCTCTGACCAAATCGAATGGAAACCTGAAGGACTTTAGCTGAAAAAGTAATGTCAGATGAGACTAGACACAAGTCACCGGAAAGCAGTTTTTGATAATGGTTCTTCAGCCTCGGACATTAAGTATAAAGATGGCGTCAAGAGAAAGTTGCAGTGAAGAAGAATAGGAAGAAGAGGAAACTGAGGGAGAACGAGAGAGGAAGGATGAGGATGAACGGTATATATGGAAAGAAGTGAAGATGGTGGTCAAGAAAAGATGTGTGAGTAAAAAAAATGGCAAAGATAAAAGAGAGAAGCAAATGGTAAAGTGTTAAAAAGATGGAAGAGGCGGAAAAAAGAAAGGAAGAGGGAGAAGAAAGAGTGCAGGGCAAATGTGGAGAAGAGGACAATAAAAAGGAAACAGAAAAAAATGAGTAAAAAAAAAGCATATGCATGAAGACGATTCTTCGAGGAAAAAAGACAAATATATATATGTGTGTGTCTGTGTGAAATGTGTATGTATATCATATAATAATTCTGCTTGTTCTTTCCTTAGTTACTTAGTTCCTCCGTCCGTTACGCCACTGAAGAAAGATAACACACTTACTCCCTACACGAGTTTTTCCTTTCCCTCTATCTTTTTATGATCTATAAACTCTACTCTCCTCAGCCTTGCTCTCACCTTTGCCAAACGGAAGGTCAGTAAAGAGTGAGAGAGTAGGAGGAGACAGCCTATAGCATTACCGTAGCAGTAGCAGCTTAAGCTGGTGGTTGTAGCAGTAATTGTGTGCGTGTATACGTGGGTGTACTGTACAATATAGAAAAAATAGGTAAGTTTGTTATCGTATCCCACGACCTAATAACGAAATTTCTGGCCCCTAAACCCTTGGCCATTACTCAGTTGGTCTTTTCTGTTTACAATGGACACAGGAGCCATGATTTTTCAGTAATAAAAGAAAACATTTTCTCTTTATCTTTATGTTTGAAGGCGTTAATATCATTTGTAGTATGACAAAGTAGAAATTTTCCAGAAAATCATAATTATCCTTCCGTAGAAATTCCACGGGTTTCGCTAATATATATATGCAATTCGTTATATATTATATTATTTATATATTATATATGCGCGGGACTTATGTGAAAGAGCTCAATATCAGTGATAGAGTTAACATATTCAGTTGGATTGATATGAGTTTGTAACCCTGGTTTCACGCTTTTGAGATCGTCAGACAAACCCAGGGTGACAAACTCACAACTAACTGGATATATATATATATATATATATATATATATATATATATATATATAGAGAGAGAGAGAGAGAGAGAGAGAGAGAGAGTAGGTATGGATGGAATAAAACACCATATCAAAAAACACTATTCTTAAAAAAGGGCTCAATATCAAAGTAGAGCAAATTATATATATTTAGAACTTATGACATATTTATGAAATATATATATATATATATATATATATATATATATATATATATATATATATATATAATCAAAAAGTAAATTCTTCTATTATCTGCCAGCCAGGTGTCCTGACTTAGCACCCTGTGACTTTTTTCTTTGGCGTTAGTTAAAGAAGCAAATGTACTATGCCAAACCCATCCTTTGAAAGAAACTGATGGGCGAATACAAGAAGTTATGCCTTCCATACCACAAGGGTTCCTGGTGCAAAAGTTGACGAGATTCCTAAGCGACCCGAGAATCCTGTAGCGAAATCTGGTGTGCTCATAATGAATTTTAAATAAAACCACATGCTTTCCTCTCATATCCATTTCTTGTAAAAATTATAGTTCATGAATAAATTCTAAGTATTTATTTTAAAATGAGAGTTACATTTAAATAACCCCCCTCTCTCTCTCTCTGTGTGTGTGTGTGTGTGTGTGTGTTTAAAAACAGTTGCAAATGGAACTGGAGTCTTAAAGAATATTTATTTAGAGTAACTTTACCGGGTTTCACAGTGCTATGATTTTCAAAAGTTAAATTGACATGGGGAGACATGTGGCTGTACCAGGATCAGTTTCACATCTGCCTTGTAGTTTGTACATATTCTAAAAAATAATATATATATATAGTGTTGAGTTGTGATGATGCTTAGTGCCAAGATTGTTTTTCAGTGGTTAAGCAGATATATATATATATATATATATATATATATATATATACACACACATATATATATAGATATATATATATATACTAGCAGAATAGCCCGGCGTTGCTCGGGTGTAATGAAAGCTTTAAAACTAATCCATGGTACCGGAGCTCAGACCCAGCCTAAAGAATATTTGTGTGAAGTTTGGTGAGAATCAGATAAAAAATGTGGATTTGTATAAAGGACATACAGACAGATAAACAGACACACACACACAAACATCTCGCCTTATATATATATATATATATAATCGATTTTCTGCACTATTGTAAGAACTGCAACCTTGAAACTTCTGAATATCGTTTCTTCTGTCTTTGTCTATGAGTATATCAAATTTGATTAAAAGCGGACCACTCATTCTATAACCCGATCTTTTCGATTATCGATTTCCGATATTTATCGGGGGAACCTCGACACAAAGCCTAGCTAAGAACACTCGCAGACGCTTATAGTACAACTGCGTAAATTTTCAAGAAAATCGATTCAGCCGTTTCGGAGTCTATAGGTAAGGGATACACACATACACAGACATAGTTCCATTTATAAATAAGTTTATATATATATATATATATATATATATATATATATATAATCAAAAAGTAAATTCTTCTATTATCTGCCAGCCAGGTGTCCTGACTTAGCACCCTGTGACTTTTTTTATTACATAGGAAGAAAGTGTCCATATCAACACGTGTAGTCAAACACGGATCTCCAGATAACAAACGTAACCGTTGAATGAATTGTGCTAGTGGGATTACGTGACCATAAATATTTATTATATAAACCACTCAGACAAAAGTCTGAATGTGTGCTGAGTTGTGCATCAGTACGACCTCAAACCTAGTCATGTTCTCTGCCTTCGGGTAGAGAGGAACCCAGACGAGACTGAGTCTTGTCTGAGTTCCTCTCCACCCGATTTATTTACTTCTACCGGCCTGATTATTTACGATAAATGTTTGTTACTCAAATGTGTGTCATTCGGCAGGATTCGAATCTGTGACCCCTATCCACAAAGGGGAAGCCAGTAAATGATCTGGCGCGTCTTAGACCTCACGACGACGAATGACGATCAGTCTAAACAAAGTCAAATATAACACAATTTCCGAATTCATCGTAATAACCATCTCTGCTCTGAAATGTATCCTAATGTCAACAAATGTAAACATGTTACGGAAATTGACGAAGATTAACGAAACTGGTTATAAACAACCGACAATTTGAACATTATTTTTGATTGATATTCGTATTTAAGTAGATATTCTGTTTATAAACAAACAGTATTATATATTTATTTCTACCGGCCTGATTATTTACAATAATCATCATGTTACGAAGATTAACGAAACTGGTTATAAACAACCGACAATTTGAAATGATTTGTTTGAACATTATTTTTGATCGATACTCGTATTTAAGTAGATATTCTATTTATAATCAAACAGTATTATATATTTATTTCTACCGGCCTGATTATATAGTAATAAAACAGTTCTTAACCAGTTAAAGTCAAACCAGACCAGAAACAGTTATATAAAGTGCTCAATAGACAAAATAGAAAATGCTTAACTTTTAAATATTAATAATGAGGACTACCAACCACTTAAGTTACGTTGGTTTCAACCAATGAGATTTCTTCAGGCAGTAGAGTTCAATTGTATTTTTTTAATTATTTTATTTACTGAATACAATTAACCTGTATTGCCTGACGAAACATTATCGTTTAAACCCGCCGTAGCTTAAGTAGTTGGTATTCTTCTATATATATATATATATATATATATATATATATATATATATCATTAAACATAATATAACAATTCTTAACTTTTCCTTGCTTTCTTCGCATCCACATTTCAGGTCAAGATTATTAGCTACACACTGGACCCCAGAGAAACAGAGCCCCCACTAACCATTGGCACAATCATTTATAGGGGTGCATTCTCAGCAGCTCTCAAATTAGTAAAAACTGACAACTCACATTTCAGAAACATTTTGGCAAAAGACCAGACCCCTCATTAGAATAATAATTGCAATTTTCTCTGCAAATGATGGTAATAGCGATGGCTCTTATAGCTAATGGCACGGGGATATGATTTGAAACATGGCTGATTTAGGCTTTTCATCAACAGACGATCGAAATTTCTCGTTGCAAGAAGCGGGTCGATCCACTCAGCAACCGGGTGCGATCAAGTGCTCCCTGAGCAGAGTTTTCAGAAATAGATGTATGTGGGGGAGAGGTTGGAAATACGCGTGGGTACAATTATGAACGGTTTAAAACAAGGCTGTTGTTGATAGTATTAAAAAATAATAGTTTTGACACTGGAGAAATAATCAGGTTCTCTGTAGGGATTTGTTTCTCTTTTTAAATATTAACATAACATATTGTCGGAAGGAAGCAAAAAGAAATAATCAAGTCACAGCTGAGAGCTAAGTGAACAATGGATGTGATAAATAAATTCAAAATTTAAAATAATAAAAAGTCATAATGACACGAGGTCTATGGAAAATGTTATTGAATCTAATTTTTTTAAAAGGAGAAAGAAGAAAATTGAGAGTCGAAAGTCGAAAGAAAGTGTAAAGAAAAATGGCTGAAAGAAGGGGTGAAAGAAACGAAAAAAAGGAAGTGAAGAGAAAGTAAAAGTTACAAGAGAAGAAAAAAAGGATTGAGTAGAGGACAGAGAAAAAGAGGGGAGAGTTAAAAGAAGAGAAGAGAAAATTACAAAAAGAGAAGGAAAATGGGGGTGGCAAAAAGAAAGGAAAAAGTGAGAGTAAACGAAAGGAAGAAGCAAAAGAGAGGAAAGATAAAAAGAGAAGGGAAAGTAAAGGAAGATAATGGGAGAGATAAAAGAATAGAAAGTGAAAGCAAAAAAGAAGAGTGGAAGAGGTATATATATATATATATATATATATATATATATATATAGTATCGAGGCAGCAGATAATTTTCTAAACATATACTGTTAAATATAAGAGACAATGAATGTCTATTATGTTTAATCATGAGCCGTTCTAAACATCGTATTTTGGTTTTAATTTCAGGTGAAAATAAAGACAAAAATTCTCCGTCATTTGGATAATTTTTTATTAAGTTGCTTCTAAGCTTTTGGTTTACATGAGCCATCTTCAGAAAGGTTACAGGGATGTTAACATAAAAACATCCACTATCAACGACGATTTTATCTTGTGTTGACATAAAACTTTGCTAAGCAACAATAACAGTTACTAAACATAGCAAACGCAGTTCGTAAATTTGTAATGCGGTTCTATGACGTCACACAGCGTGAGAGCTGGAAATGATAACAGAACCATATCGTCAAATGCAATGTAATGTGTTATGACCAGATTTAAATGTGATTTTATTAAGTGTGGGTTGTTTGGATTTAATGTAGATGGCCTCCAATATCTGAAGGTTCTTTTAACTGTGTGTATGAGTGAGGATTATTGTATTGCTGACTAAAATCTGTCTGATATTACCTTCATGGCTATGTTCTTCTAAGAAATCTTAGAAAAACATACGAAAGCTTAGAACCAACTTTATAAAAAATTATCCAAATGTTGGAGAATTTTTGTCTTTATTTTCACCTGAAATTAAAGCCAAAAATACGATGTTTATAACGGCTCATGATTAAACATAATAGACATTCGTTGTCTCATATTTAACAGAAGATATATGTGTGTGTGTGTGTGTGGTAACTCTGAAAGGATACTGGATGAATAATCACCAAAACGGAGGTTGGGAATAATAGTATGTCAACAAATACAAGACTCGTATGCTGTGTGAACTAGGTACACTGCTCGTGAACTGCTAGTTAGTATAATTACTCTATTCTACTCCAATAATGTCCATGTATTTAAGAGGATAGGAACATCCCATTCCTGTATATAGGTAGGTATACAACAATATATATATATGATGGACTCTCCCGTCGATTTCAACGTATGAGTGTCTAAATCAGAAATCAGTTCGAATGTCTATGGCGGTTGTGAGATTTCAGTCCAGCGAGTGATTTACAGACAAGACCACAAATAGGACAAGTGTGAGGAGTATTGGAAAGAATTGCTGGCTGGGTCAAACGCAGGTTCGTCCTGGATCTTGTCTCTTTCAATTTCTCAACACGTCTTTCTTCAAAACTCTTTATTCCATTCTTAAAGGTAGGTACCCATCTGTTTCTGTCCTGTGCCAAATCCTCAAAGCTTCCAATTGATGTAAGATTATGCTTCAGCTTGTCCCTGTAAGGAAGACAAGATCTACCAATATTCCTTTTCCCATCTTTAAGTTCACTATACATAAGAATTTTTGGTATTTGTTCATCACTCATTCTCACCACATGACCAGCCCCTCTATGTTGGGACTGCATGAGGAACATTTCAGTACATCCAATCTTACATTTTGCCAACAGGTCAGCATTTGGTACTTTATCTTTGAGCGTGCATCCAAATATATATATATATATATATATATATATATATATATATATATATATATATACACACACGCTCTCACACCCTGATTGAACACTCTGGAAGAATGGTAGACTTTGAAAAACAGTAACTACTCTAGCATATTCGCATCGTTCATTCAGCAATCAATTAGAACACTCTCAGCTATTGGGCATGTATAATGATAATATACACGCTAAAAAGTCTGCCTTCTTTTACCGAGCGCCCATAGCTCAGAGGTAGAATCGCCGACTGACTCCAATTAGGTCGGGTTTCAATCCTGAGTAAAAAGCAATCGGAGTCTAACCGTAGTGATGAGCTGTGATACAGCGAAACAAATCTGTCTGCGGATGACTATATATATATATATATATATATATATATATATATATTGCTTTTTAGCCCAAGCAAGGCTATTATGCCACTGGATGTTAAAGGAAGTGAAAGAGAATAAGATGATTAGTGAAAAGGTTTGAGGAAAGGACAATAATAGAACAGGTTTCGAGAAGACAAAGTTTGGCGACTGACGTTGGATTTAATTTTTTGAAGAATTTAATTATTAGGTAAGCAAGAAATCGTGGGTGGGAGGTGCGAGAAAAGAAACTGTCAGAGTAGAAGTGGATTTTGCATCCGACTAGTTCAACAGTGAGAAACGGCGGGTCCTAGTAGCAGTGAAAAATATTGGAGAAAAGACAAAGGGGAGCCACGTCACAGCAGTGCGAAAATGACTGAAACCAAGGTGTCGGGTCAGGGTCGATTACACTACAAAGCTTTCTTGGAATTTTTTCAAGAATTTCGAAGTCACTGATGCCTCCTCAACAGGTGTTTACCCGTGCAACCAGACTGGCAACTGGGTCCCACCCATTCACAGTCAGGTTAGCCAAATGCAGACGACAATTCTACTCCTACAGCTTCCTCTCTCGCACTTCCCGCCTGTGGAACTCACTCCCGTATTCTTGCTTTCCTGACGGCTACAACCTCCAGAAATTTAAATGCAAAGTTAATACTCATCTACTAACCACTGGACTCTAGCTCTCTCCCCTCCCCTGTATAACCTTCACTTTCTCTCCGCCTATGTATCTGTCATTGCACCAGCTTTCTCAGCTTTCTATTGTTCCTTTCTAACTAGCTTGTACTCCTCACTCTTTTCTAATTAATCTTTTTACATTTATGTAACCCCCTGCACATCAGTGGCGTTTCTGCCTTGCTCGGGGTGAAATGATTAATAAAAAAAAATAAAATAAAAAAAAAACGTAGCAAGAACACCAGACCAGATATCACAGCCATCTTCAATGCACGGAGGAAGATTTTAAATGTGCAAGAAAGTTCCTAGCTAGAAGCATTTTCTCGCACAACACAGTGACCCATCTTTCCGAGAAGTAAACCTCGCAAGTGATCCGATATAACAACAACCGGAACCATAAAATGACTGATTCCATTCTCTTGCTTGAGATCTCTTTTACATGACAAAACTGTCTACCTTCTTGAAAACGTATATTTTAGAGTAATAGTCTCGGACAGTTTTTAACCCAAGCAAATCTTTTAATAAAAGAAATATCTAAATGTGAGATCTTCAAAGCCAAAGGAAAAAAAAAAAAAAAAGAAAAGATGAAGAGAGTGAAAGAAATGTGAATCACAATTTCACGTACGAATGCCCTTGCGGAACCTTTTACAACAATTCTTTCATTCATTGTTAAATCATTTTTTATTGGAGGGGAGGGTGTCTTTATTGTCCCGCTCATGATTAAGTTTATTATTAATGTATTATGGGCGCTGATAGCAATCGTCACTGTCACGTCTCTTATATTTCCATCGTTATAAGATTCCTCATCACAGCGACCATTGTAACGACCGGCTTGTCTAATTTCAGCAAAGCGGAGACGGTCTATTGTAGAAGCAACCACGAAGAACTTAAGAAATCTCTCGTACGGTGATCAATATAACAATAACATTATCTAAAAACGATCCGCCGAGTATTAATAACGAAGATAAAGAGAGTCGTAAGCTGTTCGCCATTATTAATCGCAAAGGAAATTAAAATGTATAGATACAAAAGGAAGAATTTCTGGTTTGATAATGGCGTCACTGTTGCGAGTTCGAGATATAATGAAATACGAAGTAGAGTCGTTGGTAGAACAATAAATAACGCGTGGAATTTAACAAATAACAAGTATCAGGCTACAAATAACAATTATTATAAAATTAATGAAACGATGACACAGAATATTTGCAAGAAAGAAAAGAATAATTTCCCGTTAAAAAATATCAGAAAACGAAGTGAATTAAGTGGAAAGTGTAGCACAAATAGATACATACATAAAATTATATATATATATTCTTTCTTACCTAATAAATAAGGAACCTGTCTTACACTAAGCTACCTCTCCTAACCCAAGCCCACATCCACTTAAACGTCATATCACCATAAATAAACCATTTTCACCATTTAATTTTCATTTCAACTTATCACCCGATGAGAAGCGCACTAAGCAGCTTCGAAACGTGAAAATTTTTGTGTAGCGATACTATGAATTTATAAACCATTTTAACAACCATTAATATATATATATATATATATTTTAATTCAGATACTTCAATCCAAGGGAAAAAAGCAGGAAGGTAAATTCCAAAAAACCCGATCCTAATTAATATTAAAAATTTATTTTAATATTAAAAAATGATACAGGAAGAGAGCTCCATGTAATAAAATATTACAGAGCAAATATATATTAAAAAAGGATTAATTCAAAGATGTTGAATGGCCATTTCGATATGAAGATCCCCACGGGGGACGACACATCACCTCAGCAACAGAAAAAACCTTTTAATATATATATATATATATATATATATATATATATATATAATGATTTTCAAAGCGCAGCTTAAAAGTGGCACAAAGCCGAAAGTAAGGGGTATCCAGTGAGGATCGAACTCACTACGCAGTTGTGATAGGCTCTAGCAAAACAGACTTGCTAACCATTACACCACGTCGAGGTGCCCTATGAGATATATATCAGTCAGTCAGTTAAGTGCTATACGTCATACACGCTTGGCCAAGGCTATAGAACCTAATATGTCATATTATTTAACCCATAACTGGAGGGAAGAAACGGATTAATACCTTTCCCAAGAGTATTTGCGCGTAAGTGAAGGCAAAGAATTCAACTAGAATTCGAACTCAGCTCCCCTATTTCTCCTTCCGAGCCGATATCCACTGCACTACAACACGCACATCCCGAGATATATATATATATCAGATATGGGATATATATATATATATATATATATATATATATATATTGATACATGACATATATATGATAGGATATATACTACATATAGATATGTTATGTGATATATATTATATATACATATATATTATTAGATATTTAGTATATTATGTTACGAAAAATATATATTATATGGAGATATTTATTATTAGATATATGTTATGAGATATATATGTAATTTCACACTAAGCAATGCGATAATCCCACTAAGGCGCACGGTTTACTTGGAATTAAAGTGAATGAGAAAAAAATTAGTGAGGAGAAAGGACAATAAAAGAACAGGTTTCAGAAAAAAGATGTCGATTGGCGTTGCATTTTAAGTTTTGAAAATTGTCGGTGACAGAAGAAAGTTATCGGAAGGGGGTTCAACAGGCGATAAAAGAAACTATTAGACAAGAAGTGATGCGTGCCTCAAAGTTGCCAATCTTAAATTCATATAGTCAGGAGTCACGAAGGTCAATCAGAAAAATCAGTTTAATTGTAAAAATAGGCAGCGAAAAGGCATGTAATATAGGTGATGATGCGACTAAAACCGAGATGCCAAGTTAGGATTGATTTTATTGCAGACTCATTTTTTAATTTTGTCAAAAATCTCGATATAATTAGCAGTAAGTCCAGACCAAATGTAAGAAGGAATGTTAAATTTAGAAAATTACAAGAGGAGTTCTGATGAGAAGAACAGTATGGCACACACAATGAACAAACTTTTCGAGTGGTAGAGCGAGCAATTAAGTTAATATAATCACTCTACTTATCTACTTGACGTTAGAATCAGCCATGCTGAATACCGGCGAACAAGGTTCGGTATGATGAATAAATAAAATAAATCTAACCATTTCTTATATATAAGCGATCAGTCAATTAAGTTCCATAAGTGATACACGCTTGCACGATCAGGTCTTGAAAGAGACATGACTGACTGGGCAAAAAATTTTCCTGCAGTAGGTTGCCATTACTTTCTGCGATAGACTGGTTACCAAGCAAAGCTATAGAACTTAATCTGTCCTGTTATTTATCCCATAGCTAGAGGGAAAAGGGACGGATTAATACCTTTTCCAATAGTATTTGCGCGCAAGTGAATGCAAAAAATTCAACCGGAATTCTGATTCGGCTCTTCGATTTCTCGTTGCGAGCTGATATCAACTGCATTACAACCTGGCTTTATATATGTTGACATTGAAATCAACACCCAGAGGCGATAGTCTGTTTCATTTTAAACGCAGTCGTCATCGTTACATTTGTGTTTAACATGAAACGGACTGTCACCTCTGGGTGTTGACTTCAGTGTCAACTTATATATTTACATTCGTTCTATATCGGATATTAAGCTCATAAATAGAGTATACTTTGAAGCTATATTCTATTATTATATATATGTTAATTTCAATCACCATGGGAATGACTGTAAAATACTTTCCTTTCCACTTTTATAGGTAGAAGCAAACAAATGCATTGTGGGAATGTTTTTCTTATAGGCCGGTCTGCAGTTTCATCTGACTCAATTTGAGTTTGAGATTTTGTTTAACGGCATATTAACCTATGTGGGTTATTCAATGCCAAAAAGGTGGGGTTTTAAGGTATTTTTTAATGTTCGGTTAGAGATGGTTCTATGCTCCTCAAAACCTCCAAATCAGAGGCCTTGCTGCCGGATACGTTGTTTTTAGTCCGATTTTAATGAAAATTTGTTTTTATTCTTTTTATTTTAGAAAACAGAAGATGTCTTTTAGTTTTGTATTCAAAAATGTATTGCTGCTAATAATTTTTTTTCCTTCAACAATGTTTTATGTCAATATTTTTCCCTTCAAAAAATGTGTTATGGTAATAATTTTTTTTTCTTCAAAAATGTATTGTCGGTAATATTTTTCTATAAAAGTATATTTTTATGTATATATTTCTATAAATATCTATTTTTATACTTTCATAGTGCTTTAACCCCAGGTTTGGGATTAAATATTTGCCCATAGCTGAGACCCTAACAGGTGCTACCACTCTGGGTCCGGGGGAACCTGGGAATAACAACAATTAAGAGATGGTTCTATGCTCCTCACAACCTCCAAATCAGATGCCTTGCTGCCGGATGCAGTTTACGGTCATGCCCAGGTCCCCGTTCCAGTTTGTTTTGATGTCAGAACGCTTATCTGAAATTGCTTGTGTGTCAAGCCCAATTCTTAGTTTGTGAACTTTTTGCCACATCATCGTTAATTTGCTTTGCATATATTGTTTGTTTGTTTCATATTATTTCTTGATCTGTTCTTTTCTTTTTCTTGTTATTGCAAAATTTTTCATTTCTGTTGGACAGTTCCTTGAGTTATTTTGCGTTTGACCATGGCTAGCCACTCCACTACATATCAGAACTAAACTATTCAATACTGAGTTGGATGGATAAATTGTTGTCTAAATGAGACAAAAAATTTTTTAAAAATTCATTTTAACATATATATTTACTAAAATTAAACAACATCATCTTGAAATAGTAAAGAGTAAATTTATTCAATAAAATCGCCATTGCCTTCAGTTACAGCCTCCAGACGACTTTGGAATCTCCTGAGACTCTTCTAAAAGGTCTCCTTAAAGTTGGTCAATGCTGACATAATCCTTGCTTTAAGTTCATCTTTTATATTTCAAGTAATTTTGTTAGCCTCTCGTTCAACTCCGCCCTCGTATATAAGTGGGCTGCAGTCTGGAGAGTTAGGAGGCCAGATATAAGAGGTGATGTGGTCGCAGAAATTATCTGATAGCTATGACTTGGTCCAACTGCTTGTGTAAGGACTCTGCACAAGCAGAGTCCTGTTATTCTCTTCCAGCAGCCACTCTCTTTCCCCAGGATAGCACTTCATAAAAGCCTACGTGTTGAGTCTGAGGCTTTCAATAAATTTGGGCATTCTTTTCTTATCAGAACGGTCAGAGTGAGTTTTTCGATACGCCGTACCTTCCTAATCACCATTAGACTCAACCAACTCTTCCCGAATCCGCAGCACTGTCTCCAGATTGACACCCAAACACTTTGTAATATATTTATTGGAGCTTCCGGCGCGAATGCCAAGCAGTACACCATACCGTTTCCAAATTATTGGCGGAGTCAACAACGTCATGGTGCTCGTTTTCTCACAGACTGTGCAAAATTGACCCTACAATATGGCGACAAAGTAAATAACAAACAATGCGAATGCGTGAAATTTTAAAAAATGTAAAAATAGCGACAATTTAATTATCGCACCCTGTGTATACATTTATGAAGAGAAACATTTGTTCGTGCACAGTACTGCCCAGGCTTATGTATCCACTCTGTTTTCTATAGAAATTCACTGAAGTGTAAATCGATTAAAACGATTTTTTTAACAATATAAAGATCACATATTCAATATACAGGTGTACCTCGGGTTAAGTCGTTCTCGATTATACGTAGTTTGTAAAAATAATATATGGAAAAATAAAAATCAAGTCTAAGTCATTTTATTCGAGGTTACGTCTGTCCATCACAAATATTGAAGAAGTCGTAATATCACTAGAAAAGTGTTAAAACTCATAAAAGTATTTCATTGTATTGTTGGTGCTGACGATTCACAACCATCTATGTCCGCGATGTAAATAAACAAATTGAATGCAAATATTGGCAAATTTAACAAAAATTAGCTTTTTTTTTCTATCGCAAAATAATTTTAAGTCTTAGAGCAAACCATCTTCACAAATAAAGTCCACGACATACTGTAAAGATCGCCAAAAATTGTAAACGTCTTGTCTTGTACCTGCATGTATTCGTAAATTTAGATTACTTTTTTCTGTACTATATTAAAAACTAAAATTTATTTATTTTTAAGCTTAAAATAGATTCTTATTGACCATACATTATTAAAAATGCATTTATAAATGAAATACAGAACTATAGTTATTCGTGGTTTTGCCTGGAGACAAGTAAATTTAACTTAAGTCGTTTTTCATTTTAAGTCGCCTCTCTTACAACGAATGTATCGACGTAAGATGAAGTATACCTGTTTATCATAGTTAGGATGTCCAAGTATCCCATGTGACTCAATTTATATGTTGGATATTATTATTGTCTCAATTCGACATTAAAAACTGAAATAAAAGTTCCTTAATTTTTCAATATATTCATGAGACTAGGGTTTTGTCCGATTGTCAAACTGTGAAAAAAAAACAAAAAAAAACTTGCTGTCACTTGACTCGCGTGGTTTACTACCACTGGTTTACTTCCCTGGAGTGTAAATTGAAATTATAAGGTTATCCCTACTAAAGATATGATGACAGAAAGAAGGAGAGGACGCTGAATTCCTCGGTGCAGTGGGCAGAGGAAGAGAACTTAGAGAGGCTTCACCAAGCAACGGATAATAAGTAGACGATAGCCGAGTACATAAAAGATGGCGGCTCCACTGCTGGACGAGACGGGTAGGGGCTTCTGGATCGTTGAGGGTGGGAACAATACGGAACAGGCCTCCACTGGGACAAATACTTTTGGAAGCGGGTTTATTAATGTCAGCACAAAAAGAGGACAGGGACCGAGAGAGGCGGTGAAAGAATAATCAAAGGAGACATCAGTGTAAAGCTGTCAATGTCTCAATCAAGACTAAAATAACCTATGTGCTTCGTTGACAATGGCGGTAACAACTTGGAGATATTATTTTTCTGAGCAAGTTGGAAAGAAGACATATACCTGAATACTAACTCACATCTATTTTACGCTCTCAACCATTATTTTGCCCGGTGATAAGATATTTTTGTAAAGACACTTAATAAGATGACATAGCACAGGAAAATAAAAGCGGCCTTTCGAAAGAAAAAAAAAACATATTATTCGCCTATTTACCGGCTTCGTAGAGCGAAGTATATTGGAAAGGCATGAACCCAATTCTACCTTTAGCATGACCAAATGTGTGGACAAAATGTCTCTTTATTGGATGATCACAACAGTCAACAGAAATATTGCTGATGTGAAAAAAAATGTATTACTTTCTCTCTCTCTCTCTCTATGTATATATATATGTGTGTGTGCGTGTGTGTGTGTGTGTTTCATTAAAAACGATATACAAGGTATTATCATTGTCTTTTCTTTTATATAATTTTTCATGTATTCGTATAATTTTTTTATTTACAAGTAAAACAAAATTAATTCTTGATAATGGCTAAAAGTATAGTCGAAAGCGCTCGAAAGTACAAAAACTTTGGACAATTCTAATATAATTTGAGTTCCGAAAAGTTAGTTGTACGAATACATGAAAAATTATATAAAATTTTTTAATGATAATCACTTGCCTGTCATTTTTAATAAAACCTGTATAAAAAAGAGAGATTGTTGCCCAAATACACTATACACACACAGACACACATATATATATTGTCCGACGTTGAGTTTCAAGCGCTTTAAATCATCAGTTGCATATTACAAACTGAGCGTTTCGTAGGTACCTCCACTCATTTTTGATAACTAACTTGTAATAAAAAAAAGACTTCTTGAAACTTCTTTTAGTTCTAATTGAAAGCTAAATTATTAAATTTTACTATTTCCAGCAAGCAAAATACTCTGATGTATTTCAAATAGAAATTTTATTGATTGGAATCTAAAATTTTGAGATTTTCGGCCATTTTTGAGCGATCGACTCATTTGTAAACCAAAGTTAATTCTCAGTTTTTAAAATCTTGCAAAAATAAAATATATGTCTGTGACCCATTAGTTTTTTGAAAATTAGAAAATTGAATGTTAAATTAATCTGATTTACACAAGTATTACTTATTCATAGCATGAAATTTAAAATAAAAGTATTTCTTAAGCACAGTGTTAAACTTTCTAACCTTTCCACCATATTTAACATGTTGGTGACAGCTCGACAAGATAAGTGTATGGCAATTGAAATTGATAAAATTGTTAAATTTTTTCTCTTGTAAGGGGAAGAAACCGTGAAACACATAACTTTTTAATGTACACACAGAAATTCACACACACAAAAAAAACTTTATAAAATAGCAAAACTTAAAATTATTTAAAAAATATGATAGCTCGATTATTTATATTAAACTTTTCAATTTTTGATTAGTAAATAGTCTTTACTTAATAACTTAACAACCTAACGTCTACAAGTCTGGGGAATATTTTTTTAAATATTTTTGAAACTTCTCTGTATTAATCCTTTATATATACGATTAAAAAATTGCTTGCCAAAATAACAATCTTGGCGCCAAAAACTATCACTATTTTTAACAATTATTGGGGAAAATGAATGACAAAATATGAAAAGTTTTTTGTGACGCGGCGTTTCGCCATTTAGGACTTCATTGGACTAAATTTGTTATGTCCGTGCGCACGAACGAGGGATACTTGGAATAAAATAAAATTCCCACCATCCGTCGTTCCTGTGCATTTTCCCCTATATATATATATATATATAATCATTTAGCCCCGGGCAAGGTGGGGCCTCTTCAAGTGCGCCGGGAAGTTATAGTAACAAAAAGGACTAGGTACAGGGTGTATTGAAGAAAGGATAAAAGATGAACAAGATTCAATAAGATACAAGATGGAAAGTGACGTTGCATTTTTTTTTTTTTTTTTTTTTTATAAGCGTTTCACCCCGAGCAAGGCATGTCACTGCCACTACTGTGCAGGGGGCTACGTAGAGTGGAGAAAGGCTGGTTAAATATAGGAAATAACAGAGGGTGGGTGATAGGCGGGTGAGGATACCGAGAATGAGGGTTGGGTAGATGAGAGTGTTGTGAGAATAGTTGGGAGTTAGTGTGATAGGAGGTGTCTATTGACCCTACATTTAAACACCTGGAGATTGTAACTGTCGGGAAAGCAGACTTGTGGAAGGGAGTTCCACAGGCGGGAAGCGCGAGAAAAGAAGCTGTTGGAGTAGAATTTACGGTTACATCTTATTTGTTTAACTGTAAAAGGGTGGGACCTAGTTGCTAATCTAGTATCTCGTGTAAATTCGTGCTTGGGCGGCACCAGTGATCTAAGCTCATCGGAGCAGAAGCCAAAACCTTTGCAGATTTTAGTTATCAGGGAAGCAAGTAACCGAAAAGGAGTATCACAAGTGAGAAGTGCGGAGTTGGAGTAGACGTGGCGTTTACATTTAACTATTTCAACGGTTAAATAGTGGGACCTAAATGCCAATCTAGTAACACACTTAAATTCATGTGATCGAGGTACTAGGAGAAAAAGCTCGTTAGAGTAGTGGCCATGAAAATATTTGTAGAAAAGACAATGGGAAGAGACGTAGTTTATATATATATATATATATATATATATATATATATATATATATATATATATACGAATGTATTTTGGGGCATTTTTATTTTATTGTTTAAATCTTTTTTTTTTTTAGGGGATAGCCATATTTTAGTAGATGCTCCGTTTATTTATCAAACAGTATATTTATTTATTTTCATCTACCGGCCTAAATATTCGAGTAATTTTATCAGAAAAATATGCGTTCTCCTACAAGATTCGAACCTGCGTTTCCCGAAAGTAAACCGTCATTAGATCTGAGACGACTTAAGCGATGTTTGTCTAGTAGGTTATATGTAATCGAACTCCGAATGTACGTTCAATCTAATAACGGCTTTAAAAAATAACACATACACACGCACAATTATATAAATGAAAATATCTTTGAACATGTTTGAAGATAGTGGGCAAATATTCTTCTTTCGGAAACTACATCTGCTCAGCCGGACGTGTAGACGATATGCTGAAATCAAGCAGGTAGATCTAAATCATGGAGCCGATTCTACTGGACAAAAAGTAAGGGATCGGTTTTCCTTTGTTATAAAGTAATAAACTCATCACCCACTAATTATACTTAATATAATAAAGTAATATAATTTATTTCTTCTCCCTCCAGCTATGAGTTAAATGGCAGGAGAGATAGCCTCGGCTAGCAACCAGTCTACCGCAGAAAGTAACGGCAACCTACTGCGAGAAAATCTTTTGCATGTATCTTTCGAGACATGATCGCCCAAACGTGTATCACGAATGGCACTTAACTGACAATATAACAGTTGGAAACATAATTAAAACTACTACTGGGCATAAAGTGGGGGATCGGTTTTCTATTGTTATGAAGTAATAAACTGAGCCCCCCCACTAATTATACTTAATATAATAATGTAATATAATCTATCTCTTCTCCCTCCAGCTATGAGTTAAATGGCAAGACAAATTGGGTTCTATAGCCTTGGCTGGCAACCAGTTTACTGCAGAAAGTAATGGCAACCTACTGAGGGAAAATCTTCTGCTCAGTCAGCCACGTCTTTTTCGAGACATGATCGCCTAAGTGTGTATCACTTATGGCACTTAACTGACTGAAGTAAAGTTTAATTACCAGGACAGTTTTTGGAAAAGAAGAATTTTAGAACATTTCATATTGCATTTATTGTAGGTATCTCCACGAATTCGCTAAAAAAAAAAAAAAAAAAAAAAAAAAAAAACAGAATAGTATGAAGAAAAAAGGCCCAAAACTAAATAAAAACAAAGTTTAATCGGCAAAATGTTCATGTTATTATTAAGAGGATAGATCAGAGTATTTTTAGTAATTTAAAAAAAATTTTTAATTCTTTCTAAAATGTTAAAAATTTTGGTATAAAATCTTGTTTTTCTTTCGTCCGTGAGTGACGAAAATTTTTACAAAGGTTTACTTCGGCAAACGTACTATTACGCAAGTCACTTTTTTGCCGGTGAAAAACATTAATTTGAAATTTTTTTCAAAAATCATCGGATTTTTAGAAAAATTCAGGACTTATTCAAAAATGATTTCAGTCATTTTTGAAATAATTATTTTTAGAAAATTTTGGTAAATATATATATATATATATATATATATATATATATATATATATGTGATGTTATCAAACATATGTGGAGTGTGAAAAAATGTTTGTTTTTTTTTTATCGTATCACCTCGAGCAAGGCGGTAACGCCACTGATGTGCAGGGGGGCTACGTAATAGTGGAAAGATTGGAAAAGAGAAAGCCGGAAACCACATCCTAAGCAGGGAACAAGGGATGAGCCTCTTAACCTGTTCAATAGACGTGAGTGGAGTGTGAACCGGGCGACAGATAGATCTATCTACTCCAATTGATCAATTAATTTCTTGAAATGTCTAAAAGTTCGCGAGAATTCGCCCATATACCTAATATTAATTTAATTCAAGAGTTATAGGGAATGCTAATCAACTGGGGTTTTTCTTCTAAATTAGCCCTTTTTCAAAAAATCTGCCCTGAATCTTGAAAACAAAAAGGCAATAAAACTATGCCATTTCTTATTTAGATAAATTTTTAATAGCTTTTATAAACAAATTCAATATATATTAGTACATCATTGTCTGAAGAGAATTTTTTTTTAATGAATAATGAATTTTTACAAGAATTTATAAAGTTTCAATTTTTTAAAATTTCCCTTTCATGCATAGCATTTTTTGACGACTTTCGTCTGTCACGTCAAATTTCGCCTCTGATAACACGGTTACCGTAATTAAGAAACACTTTTATCGTACATTTCAAGGGAGTAAACAAGTAATACTTCATTCAAAGCAGATTAAGTTTAAATTTGCTAATTTGTATAAAATAACGTGTCAGCGAGGTATATTTTATTTTTTCAAGATTTTTTAAAACCGAGAATTGGATTCTGTTTACAAAATGTGTCGATCGATCAAAAATTACCGAAAAATTGAAATTTTTTAAAATCTGAAAAAATCTAGACTTCGATCTATGTAATTTCGGTTTGAAATACACCAGAGAATTTTGTTTACTGGAATTAGTAAATTTAATCTCTTGGATTTCAATCAAAGCTAAAATTAAAGCTTCAAGAAAACTTTTTATTTTTAAAAATTAAATTTAAATTTAGGTGTCAAAAATGAGTGCTGGTACTTAATTTATTGATAATTGTTTTAGTTGCTCCCCGAAAGGGAGTAACATTTGTACTTACAATAAACAGTGGACACGGGTACATCCGGTAATAGGCAAAAAGGACAGAAAATGTAGTCTCATACCATAAACGCAGAAAAACAAATTTCAATTCATTCCTGTATTAACAAAAACTCACACAAACAAAACAGTCAAAACAAATATTTCTGTAAATTCTGGTATTTCTACAAAAGAACAATAAAATATTGTACAATTCCATAAATTTCTTAATGTCTTTTTCTTGGGTAAATTTCTCAAGGCCATTTTTATTGATGTTTGTTCATTTTCACGAGTCCTTGTTTCAGAGCTAAGATCTATGCATGCACTGATTCCTAGTGAAAGCCACTTTTTTCGTGGTCTTCATGTCCCCTCTCATAACATGATACTGTTTGTTGTTTGAGACACAAGGTAGATTTTGATGCATTGTTTGTAGGAAAGTAGGGGGGAAAAACGCGTTCAATAGGCACCTAAATATGGTAAATACCCAAGCCAACATGACCAAAGAAATGTTTAAGATATTTTTCTTAAACAAAAACTTGGAGAGATTTCCTTAAAAATGAACAAAGTGGCGAGGAAATCTGAAGGAAAGAAATAAAACTGCTAAATTTGCGTAATCATAAAAAAATTGATATCGGATCTAGTCGAGGAGAAAAGCGTTTTTTTTTGTTTCGTTTTGTTGTGTGTGTGTGTTTGTTTTATGTTTCTAGTATTTTCTTTTTCCAGGGTAGAGAAGGAAAAACAAGGAGCTAAATACAACATTTGAATTATTAAATAGGACGGAGGAAAAAGTGTAAAGTTAAAAGAAAACCAAACTAAAAAAAAAAAAAAAGTTGAGCTGTCGTCTGTCTGTCTGCGTCTCTCGAAATCCCGCCAGACAGAGATAAAAAAAAAAAAATGGAAGAAAAAAAAAAAAAATAAATTATCGAACAAGAATAACTTAAACCAAACACCATATTCTGTTTTCCCAATGCTATTCTTCACTGGGAAGAGAACTGGCAAGGTTAGTCTGTTATTTATCCCTGTCACTTTCAAGCACGCTCAGGCACACCCAAACCCACTCACCCATACAAAACTCTTGGGCGGTTAAGATACCAAGTCAAGTTTAAAAATTAATTATCTGATTGCTGTAATATTTTTTTTATTGCCATGTCTCAACAGGACGTAGGTGATCATGGCTCTCCACAGATTCCTTTTATTATCGACAGAAATGCTTACTTCACCATTAAAAATTAAATATCATTTTTTTTATCATTTCACCCATACACTGACTCCACCCACGTCTATTGAACAGGTGAAGAGGCTCATCCCTTGTTCCCTGTTTAGGATGTGGTTTCTGGCTTTCTCTTTTCCAATCTTTTTACCCTTACGTAGCCCCCTGCGCATCAGTGGCGTTATCGCCTTGCTTGGGGTGATATGATTTTAAAAAAATGCCACTGGGATGCAGGGTTTTTAGGGAGTGAAAGAGAATGAAAAGACTTTAGTGAGGAGAAAGGACAATAAAAGAACAAGTTTCAGGAAGACAGATGATGGTGGTGTAGGCATTAGTGACCTCTGTTCGTACTGAAACAAAAGATTTGGACAATAGTCTGAATAATGTAAAAAGTGTAAATACTACCTTATCTCAGAAATATAGACAAATATATAATCCAGAACTTATTTCAGCAATATAAAAACATTTTTTTACAATTGCCTCTTTAAGACCGTTGATGAATAATATTATTGTAATAAATTTTTTTCTCAATATATTTTTGGTCTGGATAATATCCATTAAAATCTCAATTTTTGTCTAATTGTTAATTTTTATTAATTAAATGAAATCTTTTGGATTATCATGAGTCATCTTCAGAGAGGTTACAGGGACGTTAACATAAAGACATCCACCATCAAATGTGAGCCGAAAGCTTAGAACCAGCATAATAAAAAATTATACAAATGTTGGAGAATTTTTATCTTTATTTTCACCTGAAATTAAAGCCAAAATACGATGTTTAGAACGGCTCATGATTAAACATAACAGACATTTCTTGTCTCTTATACTTAACAGTATATGTTTAGAAAATTATCTGCCGCCGCCTCGATACACTATATATATATCCGAGTCTCTAGATAATAAAAACATCCTCTCCAAAAATTCCAACGGTCAGAGACTTATTTCCCTATCACTAAGCCCTACCAACACCTCAAACTAAACTAAATAAACATAAGGAAAGAGGATATCCATTACTTTACACACAGCCTGACGAGACATTGAAGTTTCAATGTCGAAACGAACGTATCTTTGTAGCGGATATATATATAGAATAATTATGTACATGTCCTAAAATATAATTTATAATATATATATATATATATATATATATATATATATATATATATATAGTTGGAAACAGATCTTTTTTTGTTGAGAACTTTAGCTCACACCTAATATACAGTCCCCATAATTTTGATGATACAGACAACGTCTCATTCTCGAAAACAGAAGTAGATTTTAACTTCTGAGATTTTTTTCTGTTTTGCCCTCTTCCTTTAACTAAAACCTTCCAATGTCACAGCCATTAAATGTAATTGATGGTCGACTCTTTTAGACACACTTTTCAGGACAGTTGGCAAATGAAGGAAACAGACGAACATTTCTGATGTTGAGCGGAAGATTAATTCCAAGCCATTACAGCGTTGTCAATGGCTGACACATGTGTTGTAACAAGCAGGCTTGACTGCCCCAGGGGGACACTGTGAAATCTGGCGGTGGGGGACTAAAATTGGGTATAGACTAGAAAAGTTAGCATGGAGCAGAGATAAGCCTTGAAGTTAGGTTAAGACAAGAAATCCCATAAGCTTTTAGCTAAACTAGCGATAAAACTGATATAAAGAAATAGAGAAATGCCCCGACATTTAGTTATGGCTGCCTTTCAACAATCTCTGCCCTGGATCTTGTGGAGAAATTCTTTCGTAGGATTTTTATTAAAGTAACCCTTGTTGGGTAATAGAAAATAAAGGCGAGGGTGAGGGAAGTAATAAATCCCTAGACTCAAAGCAAAGTTGTTAAGAGTAATGACAACAGCTTTCACCTTCTCCCAAGAAAAAAAAACTCCCTTTAAACTTTCTTTAGAACCTATCAAATTCAGAAGACTTCAGTTCGATTAACCAATAAAAGCCTCTTATTGAAACAAGGGTGAAAAGAATTTGTCCGCAGACAATAAAAAAAATTCTTGTATATCCAAGATTTTGGCTATAACATGGCCAAAATTATTTTGGTTACTCCAATAAAAATGTCTTGATAAATACAGGTCACCCGTGATCAAGCAAAAACTAAATGTGTTCGCCAAATACTTTAATAAAAAAAGCCTCTAAAAATCGCAGATTTTGTTCAGGTTCCTGTAGTCACCAAATACGAAAGATCCGATAAAACCTGTTGGGTATATTCCATAAACATGTCTCATCAAATTTGGTAAAGCAGGGAATTTGTCTTATACAGTCTATTTTGCACAAACCTAAAACAGTCTGATTAATTCGTTTTCTATGTCTTAACTAATTGCAGATTATTTAAAGCAGAACATATTTTTAGATTGTAAGAATTTTATTTTTTGAGATAACAATTTACTAATTAATCCATAGCTGTGGGGAGAAGAGGAGTCATAGCTAATTAAATTTAAAAAATAAAACAATTCTAATGTGTATATCAAGTGGGGGATGAATTCTATATCACAATCAATATATAAACTGATCCCTCACTTTGTGGCCACGGTATTTTCTATACATTTATATTCCAGAGAATGTAAATAATTCTAAATGACATACCTATATCGCCAATTAGTATTTCATTGATTAATTCTTTTTCTATGACTTGTCATCACTTTGCAGGTTATTTAAAGTCAGAAAATATTTTTAGATGGTAAGAATTTTATTTTTTTGAGATAACAATTTACGAATTAATCCATAGCTGGGGAAGAATAGGTAGATTTATAACTAAGCGGAATTTCAAAAACACGAAATTATAGTGTGGCTATAAAGTGAGGGATCAATTCTAGATTACAACCAATGTATAAACTGATCCCTAACTTTAACCCTGCAAGTTACTTGTTTACCACTGTTGTAGCCTGGTGAACTCACAACTCTTTGAATCAAGTCAAAGGAACTAACCAACATCTATATCTACTGGGCCCTTAAGGACAAGAACAACTGAATTTTTAGGACTTATAAACCTAATGTCAAGTAACCCTTTTATTACCAGAATCCATATTGCAAATTTTTTATGCAAGTGGTTTTCTCTAGTATTTTTGATGCTCGTGGTCTTCTCTAGTATTTTTGATGCTCGTGGTCTTCTCTAGTATTTTTGATGCTAGTGGTCTTCTCTAGTATTTTTGATGCTAGTGGTCTTCTCTAGTATTTTTGATGCTAGTGGTCTTCTCTAGTATTTTTGATGCTAGTAGGTGCTTCTTCTAGTATTTTTGATGCTAGTGGTCTTCTCTAGTATTTTTGATGCTAGTGGTCTTCTCTAGTATTTTTGATGCTAGTGGTCTTCTCTAGTATTTTTGATGCTAGTGGTCTTCTCTAGTATTTTTGATGCTAGTGGTCTTCTCTAGTATTTTTGATGTTAATGGTGTAATATAACAATCTGGCCCCACCCGAGGAAGTGATGCAAGCGATGGTGTTTCCCGTTGGTGAAGGGGGCGGCGAAGCGACAAGACAGGTGTTTGTGAAATACATCCTGTCGAGGCCGGAGCAGATGTCGTTTTGACCTTATTTCCGACAGCGGCGGAAATGGCTACAGAGGCAAACAGATCAGGTGTCTCTTAGAATTACGTGGGCGAGGCAAAACCGGAAGGAAAGTCCCGGTTCTAGAAGACTATATAAAGACCTCGACACACGGATTCGCCAGCAGAGAACGGCCAGTGGAAGCAGAGAAACACCATGGCAAGACTACACTCCCGTCAACCCATTCTATGTGCCTCTCACCCTTCCGTTCTCTATTCCACACGGTTCGTCGTTATTAATAAAAATATAACCTTATATTTTTATATATGCGTGTTTGTTGTTTTGTCGTCGTACGGCGATATATAACAATGGTTGTCTCTAGTATTTTTTACCAGAGCTCATATTACAATTTTGACTCTTATGATTTTCTCTGGCGCTCCTTAGTACAAGTTCCCATATTGTGTTCATCTCTATGCTTGGTTGGCTTAGGAAATTTTTAAAGCCTAGCATGTGTTGATTCCTTAAGTTTACATAGTTTGAGGTGGCGTTCTCTATCTATTATTTTAACTTCATCCAAAAGATGTGGAAAATTTTTCAAATAATGAAATACTGTAAAGACTTCTCTGTCTTTTTTAAATGCATATTTTCAAGGCTGATGGTTTTAACAGTGCTATTTTCTATGGATACCAAATTGTTAAGTCTCTCTTTTGAAATTGTTGAGTGTAAGTATGTTTTAATCAATTTTAGCTTTGAAAAACTTCTTTCACCTGATGCGACTGTTACAGGCATTGTTAATTAAATCCTCAAAGCAATAAAAACATTAGGAAAAGCTGTAAATCAGTTGTTTACAAGCAGGTACTCAAACACTTACGCACAAATACCCTTGGAAAAGGTATTAATCCATCTCTTCCGTCCAGTTATGGGTTAAATAATAAAACAAATTGGGTTCTATAGCCTTGGCTAGCAACCAGTCTACTGCAGAAAGCAATGGCAACTTACTGCGGGATAATCTTCTGACCAGTCAGTCATGTATCTTTCGAGACATGATCGCCCAAGTGTGTATCACATATGGTACTTAACTGACTGAATATAATAGTTGGAAACATAATTAAAACTTCTTCTGGACATAAAGTGGGGGATCGGTTTTATATTGTTATGAAGTAATAAACTGATCCCCCATTAATTATACTTAATATAATAATGTAATATAATCTATCTCTTCTCCCTCCAGATATGAATTAAATGGCAGGACAAATTGGGTTCTATAGCCTTGGCTGGCAACCTGTCTACTGCAGAAAGCAATGGCAACTTACTGCGGGATAATCTTCTGCTCAGTCAGTCATGTCTCTTTCGAGACATGATCGGCCAAAGCGTGTATCACGTATGGCACTTAACTGACTGATTCAAACAGAGCACGAGGCTTAATGTTACTAGAGGGGAGAAAAGATTTCAGAGTTTCATTCTCTTCAGCCAAAAGATAGCCATCTTTTGTTTTTTTTTAGTAACTACCCCTTCATCAGTGCTTTGTTTTACTATAAAATTGTATTGTTGCAACAAAACATAACCTTAAATACCTAACAATACACGATATATTTAAAGAGCAATGATACTCACTTGAAGTACAACACTTATAAAAAATGAAAGAAAAAATGTTTTTATTATAGATGCAGCAGAAATGTAGTTTTACAGAAGGATGCTGAGGATACCATGGACGGAGCACGTGTGCAACAATGAGGTGTTGGAGAGGATGCAAACAAGAAGAAAACATACTTAATATCAGGAGGAGACAGCTGAGATTCCTAGAACACATAATGAGGAAGGAGGGCCTGGAGAATCTAATACTCACAAGAAGGAAAGAGAGACAGGGAAAAGCAGCACAAGACCTACTTGATAGACTTGAGCAAATGGATGGTGGAGCGAGGTTTGGGAGAGATACCAAGAGGAAAAATATTGAGAGGGAAAAGAGACAGAGCCAAGTGGAAGTCCATGATCACTTATGTCCTGACGGGACCCGGCACATGAAAAAAGAAGATGATGACAACAACGAGACAGATAAAGGAGAAGAGAGATAAAGGAAAGTAACACATGACCAACTTGATGGACTTAAGCAAATGGATGTTGGAGCTGAGATTGAGTGGGATAACAGGAGAAAGGGTATCAAGAGCAACAAAGGATAGGGAGATGTGGAGGGCCATGATCACCTATGTCCTGAAGGGGCACAGCACATAGAAGAAGAAGAAGAAGTAAGAGTAGGAGAAGTAGAAGAAGGAGTAGTAGAAGAAGAAGAAAAACTGTAACAAAAATCCAACAATTAAATAAACTACATCAAATTTCCTGGGTTTTTGTGGGGCCCCTGTATGATTATTATTTTTTTTATCATCATTTCACCCCAAACAAGGGAGGAATGTCACTGTTGTGCAGGGGGTTACTGTGAGTGAAATAAGAAGGTACAGATGATGTTGAAGAAAAGATAAGAGATGGAAATTGATGTTGCATTTAAACTTTTGGAGATTGTAGTTATCAGGGAAGTGCAAGAAAAGAAACTGTCCGAGTAGAAGAGAGGTTACATTTAACAATTTTGATGGTAAAAGGGTGTAATTATTCAATTGATATGGCTAAAGATTTATGGTAACTGGGTCTAAAGAATCAAAGGCTATACAAATCAGAAACTGGTCATCTTTCCAAATAAATGACGCCAACTAAACTTTGGCCAGACAAAGTAAACATGGATTTCTTCTGGTTTGCATTTAAGCCATAATCCAAATCAATAAAATGCGAGACGATATAAAAACAATATTTCAAAACAGAAGATAAAAAATAATCAGTAATATTACAGATGAGCAATCTGTAAATTTTAAATAAAATTCTTGTCGTTACAGTCAAAAAATAAAAATGTATTAATTAATTTTCATTGTTTTCAGCTTCTGACAGCCAAGTAATTATTTGAAAGAATATTAATTTACATAATTTAGCATTGGGTATAAACGAAGCTGGAAAAACTTTCAGTCGAGTGGTTCACCAATATTTCATAGCCTTAGAATGACTTATTTAGTTTTTTGTTCTTGATCATGTATCTCCACAACTTCCTGTCCTTTGAAGTTCTAAGTAATTTTGTCTCCTTACCAAGAAAGGAAGAATTCCCAACAACTAACAGACGAGAAGTTTCCAAATACTGGATAGCCTTTAAGTTCTTTTTGTTTATCCTGCATTAAAAGCATTTAGTTTAAACTTCTTGATCATGGATCTCCACAACTTCCTATTCTTCCTTCTTGTAAGAAAATTTGTCTACCTATAAGCCAGAAAATGTCCCAATGACAACTTTCAATTGAGACATTCTCAAATACCAGATATCCTTGGGCACCTCGACATGGTGTAATGGTTAACAAACTTGTCTTGCTAGAACCTATTACAACTGAGTAGTGAGTTTGGTCCTCACTGGGAAGCTATACTTCTAGCCTTGTAACACATCTAAGCTGCACTTAAAAAATCTTAAGTACATTTAAATAAATTTTCTTTTAAGTACAATCTTGTTTTTAACTGTATTAGAAACATTTCATTTTAACTTCTTGATCATGGATCTCCACAACTTCTTAACCTTTGAAGTTCTAAGTAATTTTGTCTCCTTACCAAGAAAGGAAGAATTCCCAACAGCTAACAGATAAGAAGTTTCCAAATACTGGATAGCCTTTAAGTTCTTTATGTTTATACTGCATTAGAAGCATTTAGTTTTAACTTTTTGATCATGGGTCTCCACAACTTTCTATCCTTCGTGGTTCTAAGGAATTTTGTCTATTTATAAGCTACAAATATTCCCAATACATTTCTGTCAAGACTTTCTGAAATATACCATAGTCTCAGAAAGTTTTATTTTGTGTATATTGCATAAAAAGCATTTAGTTTCAACTTCTTGATCATGGCTCTCCATAACTTTATATCTATGAAAACTTAATGTTTGGTCAGTTTGTTAGATTAAGGGAAAACAGATTCAATTGAAAACTTTTCCACACCCCCACCTTGTATCTAAAAGTTTATTGTTTAATTCTTTCAATAAGGTTGTTTTTTTATACTTTTCCCAAGTAGATCTGTAATGACAACATGTCACTTTTAACAATATACCTAGAGAAACTGTTGATATCCAATACAGCATATTCTCGAAAAAAAAAAGAAAAAAGAAAAAAATATCTCACATTTGTAAACCACAGAATAAAATTTACCCAGCATTTTCAGATTAATAATTTCAGGAATTAACATTGAAAAAAATAAAACTACAAAAAAAATGAAAAAATTCAATCTTTAGCAAATTAATAAATTGAAATTCAAAATTTTCAAGACACTTTTTTGCTAAAATTAAAACGAATAAAAAACTAAGAAAAAGGAAGCCATTTTGTATTGACAAAATTAAAATAATATCAGTAAGCCTTTTGAAAAATTTTCCCCTTCTATTCCTTTCCAAAAGTCCCATCTTCGGAAATTGCATCATGGAAAGAAACCAATACATATTGCAATCAAATCATTTAATTTTGACAGTTCTGTCCGTTTCTCTTCAAGACTTGAATTCTCTAAGGAAATAATTTTTTGAGGCAGATTTTTGTTTGAAAAATTTAAGACTTTTCCTTGCCAATATTTCAAATAAAAATTTTGTATTTTTTTCTTTTAGTTTTGTTTTTGATTATCAGTAAATGTTGGGGCTAAATTGGAAAATCTAAGATCAATTTTCAACATAATTGCAACCATTTCAACATACAAACGGTGAAGATGCAGAAACTGCTCTTTGACGAATAATGTGTAACCTGAAGAAATATATTGACCCATTTCAACATATTAAGCAAAAGAGATGTCTTTAGTAATATGAAATAATGTAGGATTAAAAAAAAAATTTAACTACTTAAAAATACATACACACACACATTTATATATATATATATATATATATATATATACACACACACTATACGTTTTCCTTTCTTTCTCTCTCTCTCTTTCATATACTCCCTCACTGTTTCTTTTCTTTCTTTCTTATACTTCCTTATTACTCTTTTTCCTTCTTTTCCCCCCTCTCTTTTATACTCTCTTTTTATCGTTTATTGAGAACTTTGTCAATTTCGTTAGTTGAGCATTTTTTCTATTACACTGAATCATTTTTAATCAAATACTTTGGTCTTTCCTCTTAATAATAACAAACATTTTGATGATAAAACTTTGTTTTTATTAAGTTTTTTTTTTTATCATGCTATGCTGTTTTTCAGTGAAAGTGTGGAGGTACCTAGTTAAGACTTCAACACAGAAATTAAAAAAAAAATCTCACTTACCTTGTCCAGTTGGTATTGGGGGTAATTTACTACTGATAGGAGTACGGCAATTAACAGATTTCCTTGTAGTTTGAGCGGG
Source organism: Ascarosepion bandense (assembly GCA_037127315.1). Taxonomy (NCBI): domain Eukaryota; kingdom Metazoa; phylum Mollusca; class Cephalopoda; order Sepiida; family Sepiidae; genus Ascarosepion; species Ascarosepion bandense. The sequence goes on along the minus strand of JBBBDQ010002203.1, from coordinate 2,118,673 downwards.
TGTACTTAAGGTTAGATTTCGCCCAGGAGCAGTGAATGCACATTCATAACGGCCCCTCACCTGAGGAAGGTTCATAACCTGCATTTTGATCTGTAAATTTAACAAAAATATTTTCGTTATAAGAATGTAATGTATTCTTGAGCTACTCGTCATATTATAATGAAGAAAAATTTTCGATATTTCCACATTATCCTTATTTTTTATTTCTTCTATGAGAATTAAGGAGTTGGAGAACTGAGTTAGATTTCCAGTAGGAAAAGTATTAATAAATCACTTTTCTCTACCCAGTTATGGCAAAATAGCTTGGCAACCGGTCTAGGAGAAGAACACTGAATTCAAAATCAGTTTGAAGAGACTTAATAGACTGGGTTGGCAACCAGTCTACTGTAGAAAGAACTATGGGAAAATCTCCAAGTGCTCTCTTCCAACATGCCTTGAGCCAGCATGTAAAAGTAGGCTCAAAAAATTTACATGAGAATAAGATCTCATGTTGAAGCACAATCTGCAACAATGCGGAATAATGATGATGTTATGCGAAAGTGTATATGGTATATTGATTATTGTGAAAAGCAACATTTCATTATTCCAGGCAGAATCACAATGTGAAACACTTAACAAAAATGATAAAAATATAATCAAAAAGAAATTAAATTCACTCAACTATATGCCGAAATACATGTTTAAAAAAAAGATTAAATTTAAACGATTAATGAATACATCAAAACAAGAGATGAATTGCCAAGAAAGATGAAACGTATGAAGCTGCATATAAATTTACTGTTGTTGATCTAGAGATTAAAGTGCTTTCTACACAATTTTATCTTAATAAATTGCTTTCTCTACTTTTTTAAAAATCAAAACAGGGCCAGACTCATTGCAATGGGCAACTAATACATTTAGTGTTTTGTAAAGAACCTCTTTTATGTTCAGATAATCTTTCATTTAAATTCCTTAAGACTGGATATTTAATAATGAATATGATAAAAATTTTTTTTTCAAAAATATGTCTATATTACACTTATTTTTGATTTCAAGCACATTACATTAGCTTTCTCCTAGTTTATGTAGAGGTGAACGTACTCGATTGATAATGGGTGTGAAAAATAGAGCTTTTATGGGATGGAGCAAAATTTTCCCATTTATCATAATGTGGGGTAGTTAACAAAAATGATAAAAATAGGATAAAACATAAATAAAGTTCACTAAACTACATAGGGAAGTGCATTCATGGTAATTATTCTGCCGAACATTGCTCATTAGTACCAAGAATTGATGAATTACATTGGTGGCAATCATTTTACCACTGAAATGCAAATGCATGGTGAAAGATTTTTATTAGGAAAATGCATTGCAAGTGATTTCACTAAAAAAAGGTATTACAAATGATTTTTACTAGAAAAATGCATTACAAGTGATTTTTAGTAGAAAAATGCAGTATACATGATTTTACTAGAAAAATTCATTACAAATGATTTTTACTAGAAAAATGCATTATACATGATTTTTACTAGAAAAATGCATTATACATGATTTTTACTAGAAAAATGCATTATACATGATTTTTACTAGAAAAATGCATTATACATGATTTTTACTAGAAAAATGCATTATACATGATTTTACTAGAAAAATTCATTACAAATGATTTTTACTAGAAAAATGCATTATACATGATTTTTACTAGAAAAATGCATTATACATGATTTTTACTAGAAAAATGCATTATACATGATTTTTACTAGAAAAATGCATTATACATGATTTTTACTAGAAACATTCTTTACAAATGATTTTTAATAGAAAAATGTATTACAAGTGATTTTTACTAGAAAAACGCATTATACATGATTTTATTAGAAAATTGCATTATAAAAGATTTTGAAATTAACATTCTCAATATCCCCTCTCCTTCACATGTATATGTAATCACATCAATATAAACATCATGTTAGTTCAATCAAGTTCTAAAGAACAAAAGACGTCACACAAATTGTTTTCCACTTTTTCATTCTTCTTTTATGTTCTGTGTCCTTCACGAGGTGTTAATCATGCCCCACCGCATCTTCTTGACCCATTGTACCCCTTAATACATTTTGTCTTGTTATTTCTCCCCAACCCTGTTCTGTCATCCATTTCCTCAAGCCCATCAAGTATGTCACATGCTGTTTTCAACTGCCTCTCTTTTCCTTTATCTGCCCTGAAAGTGTCAGTTTTTCCAAGGCCATCATTACAGGCCTCAGAAACTTCAACTGTCACATGTTGATGTTAAGCATAAATTTCCTTTTCATTTGCCCACTCTCCAAAACATTGTGGTTTCTCACATGCTCGATCCATGGTATCCTCAGCATCCTTCTGTAAAACCCTATTTCTGTTGATTCAAGTCTCTCTTTCATCTTTGAGGATATTGTCAAGCTTTCATTGCCATGCACAAGGACCGATTTCACGTAACAGTCTAGAACTCTCTTCTTTGTTTCCAACAAAATTTTCCTGTCTCTCAACACTCTACTCAGCTTTTGGAATGCGTCATTCGCCGATGCCAATATTCCTTTGGATCTCGGTGTCACACTTTCTGTCCTCTGTTAGAACACTTCCTAGGTAATTAAATTTCTGTACCTGCTTGATTTTAGTATCCCCAATTTGTAATTGGAATTTTGGGCTCTACTTTTTACTCATGACCATTTATAATGACATTTTTTTATTTATTTTGCAGCATTAAATCTTTCTTTAAGTCATTCATTCATCTTTGAGGTTATTCAGCATTCACTGTCACATAGGAGGACAGATATCACATAACAGTTCCCGTAAATATTTATATGACTATCTTAAACAATTTTGTGGTTGTTGTATCAGCTTTGTTCTATACAATCAACTATGAAACTTTTCAGTATGCTGCATCACTTAAAAAGGAACAGTGAACGGGAAAAATTTTAATGCCTCTAAAACAAAGCTGCTCCTTTTTAATCATCTGAGACAATCCTTTTTTCCTTCCATCAGTATGGCTGATTCTAACCTCCAGGAGAGTAATCTCAGATGAACGTTTTCAGATGACATAAGGTAAGAAGATTATATTAAACCAATTGCTAAGTTGCAGCTAAAAATGTTGGTTCACTATTTTATACTAGACAACTTTTCTCACTGGAATCTATTTTACATATTTATAGGATTATTGATAAATTGAAAAGAATAATTGGCAATAGTATTGGTCTTGACCTGGCATCTTTTGCACTACCATAATAGAGCTTCCCTGTGTATTTTTTTTATATTTTCATGGAAATTGTTTTTATGAACTCTTTAGTACTGAAACTTCAGGAACTTAAGTCCAGTACTAGATTGGCAGCAAGGTCTCATCATCTTAAAGTTGAATGCATTACAAATGATTTTTATGATGTAAACGCATTGCCAATGGTTTTGTGATGAAAATTCGGTGTCAAATATTTTTGTGGTGAAAGTGCAGTACTAGATTGGCAACAAGGTCTCATCAATTCACTAATGAATCGGTTAAATGTAACCATAAGTTCTATGCAAACAGTTTCTTTTCTCACACTTCTAACTTGAAGAACTATTTTCCAGTTCCTTGCTTGCCATTTAACTTTGATCTTCAAAAATTTAAATGCAATGACAGTCGATATCTTCTGTCTTAATTCCTGTTCTTTTATTGTTCTCTCTCCTTAATTATGTTTTCTTCTCCTCATATTATTATAAGTCCTAGGCTAACAGTTTCTTCTCTCACTTGTTGAACTCTCTTCTGGCTTCTTGCTTCCCAGTCAAATTTGATCTTCAAAAATTTAACTTCAATGTCAATTGTTATCTTCTGTCTTCTTAATTCCTGTTCTTTTATTGTTCTCACTCCTTAACTGTTTTCTTCTTATAATATTATAAGTCCTATGCTAACAGTTTCTTCTCTCTCTTGTGGAATTCTCTTCCGGCTTTTTGCATGCCACTCAACTTTGATCTTCAAAATTTTAAATGCAATGTCAATTGTTATCTTCTGTCTTCTTAATTCCTATTCTTTTATTGTTCTCTCTCCTTAATTATGTTTTCTTCTCCTCATATTATTATAAGTCCTATGTTAACAGTTTTTTTTCTCATTTGTGGAACTCTCTTCTGGTGTTTTGCTTTCCACTCAACTTTGATCTTCAAAAATTTAAATGCCGTGTCAATTGTTATTTTTGATTGCCCTTCTATTGTTCTCACTCCTTAATAATGTTTCTCTTCTTTCTTATTCTTTCACACCCAGTAATCCCTTGTGTTATAGTAGCTTTATTGCCTTTCATGGAGTGAAAAGACTACAAAAACTCTCAAAAATTCAGAAATAAAAAAATAAATGAAATTTTCAAAATTAACAAACATAAAATAGTTTAATGATTTAAAAATAAATAAATATAATTAAAATTAAATCATAATTAAGATAGTTTAGTAATTTAAATATAATTGATCATGAAAACTGCATAATCAAAACTTTTTAAGTGAGATTCAAATTATTTTAAAATAAAGATGATGAAATATGTGATAATTATTTTTTATTGGAGTAAGAATTTCTAAAAGAGGACAAAAATGCTGACAATTGTTTAATACAAGTATAAAATGCTGTAACAAAAGAAAAAGCAATTATTTAACTTTTTATGGAAGCATAGCTCTCCACAATTTCCTGCCAGTCATAAATCATAATCATTGTTGTTTTTATGCCTTCTTTTGGATATACTGTTTTGCCACTGATCCACAGGTTCATCATGTATTACTTTCTCCTGTTTCTCTTACCTTCAATCTGTCCTGCAAGTACCACTAGTGCACAGGAGGGTATTGAAAAAAAGATAAAAGATGAACAGAATGTAAGAAGATAGATGATAAATTTTAATTTTTGAAGATTCTATCAGGGAAGCAAGTAAACAGAAGAGAGTTCCACAGGTGGGAAGTGTGAGAAAAGAAACTGTCTGAGTAGAAGTGGCTGTTACATTTAACTATTTCAACAGTAAAAGGGTGGGACCTAGATGCCAATCTAGTAACACATTTAAATTCATGTGTTTAAGTTATGGTCCTATTTATTATCTAATTCTGCTGCATGAACTCTACATCAAAATTTGAAAGATATGTTTTGCTATATTGCTTATTAAGCTGATTTTCAAATGGAGTTTACACCTGGCTTCTTAAACAGTGCTATCAAAATACATCTACGTTGGTCTTCAAGTATATCACTGCTGTTTATTTATAGCTGGTTTGTTTAAACAATGCACTGATTATTGTTTGTGCAAGTGTAGAAATAAAATAATGCACTAACTAAGCAAGCAATTCTTTCAAGTTATCTCGATTATATTATGCAACAGACAAAGAATCATTTACAGACTCAGACCCTTCCTGATGCCAATGTAAGCCATAAAACTGAATTCAAAAACAGAAAAGACATTTTTTTGAGCTGGTCAGTGTGGATTCATTTATCACTCTGTTCTGTATCCAAGAATTTAATTCCTCCTTTTATGATTTGCTTCCATTATAGTGATGGCACTGATGACTAAACAGCCAATTATTGTGAAAGAGTTGACAGCATCGACTGTATGGTAAGTCTTTTTCTCTAGTAGATTCATTTCTTTCTTTTCTCTTTTGGTGGTTTTAAAGTTTTTGGTTCCAATGGTGATGGACAGTTGGTACGGTCTTGTGCATGTGTTTCATACAATTTTGGCTCAAGTCCAGTAGCTTTCAGTGTTATTCTGAGTTGATTCTTGTATCTTTGAAAAGGGCAACCCCATGGTTTTTCCCTGAAGTAAGATCACTGAATAAGGCTTGACAGAAAATTTGACTTTCATTCTTCCTACATATCCTGACCATCGAAATCAGTGTTTAATGATCAGTGATTAGATGCTTTGACTGTTGGCTATTTTCATGACTTTGTTGGTCACATAGAAATTACATTTGATGTTCAAGATTGGGTGAAGCTTTTCATTAAGGTGCCCTTCTATGTGGAATGAACTCTTCCTCTTATTATATAATTAGCTGCACAGGTGGTTAAGTATAGCAGTTGATGGTAGTTAAGTACGCAGTTAAAGCCAGCTACTAGTCAGGTAACATGCAGTGTAACTGTACTGTTTGAACTTTACTTATTTTTATATTACTTAATTACTAACACTTATGTTGTACATGAATTTGAATTTGAGTTTTGCTTAATGGCATATCAACCTCTGTGGTTTATTTGATGCCAAAAAGGTGGCGTTTTAAGGTATTTTTAATGTTCAGTTATAGTGGGAAGGTCAATTTAGTCAGATTTTAATGAAAAGTTTTTGTTTTTATCCTTTTTTTATTTTAGAAAACTGAAATGTCTTCTAGTTTTATATTCAAAATGTTGTGCCGAGAATAATTTTTTTCTTCAAAAATATATTGTTGGTAATATTTTTTCTTCAAAAATATATATTTTTCTATAAAAGTCTATTTTTATGTACATAATTTTATAAAAGTGCCTTTTTATACTTTCATAGTGTTTTGACCCCTGTTAGAAAGTTAACTATTTGCCCATAGCTGGGACCCTAACAGGTGCTACCACTCCAGGTTAGGGTGGACCCAAGAACAACAGCAATTAAGAGGTGGTTCCATGCTGCTCACAACCTCCCAATCAGAGGCCTTGCTGCCGGATGCAGTTGACTGTCATGCCCAGGACCTACATTGTACATGTGTTCTTGTTATTCACTGTTTTGAATTTATCTTCTATTTTCCATGCCTTACTTCTGGCACAACTGGTCACTACGACTCTGCAGCAAAGTTTAGCCACAACAACTCCACAACACTTTTGCTGATGATATTGCAATGATATAGATTCCAGGTTTTGCAACTAAATAGCAAAATTGAAATGACAACAGCATTAAAGACCATAATTTTTGTTGCTAATTTCAGATCATTGCAGTTGACACATCCATTTACCTTTCAAAAATGCCCATGCACAGCTCCAATTCTGTGTTCCACACCATTTTCTGAGGTGCACTTGTTTGATAAAAGACTGCCTAGATATGGAAAATGCTTTATTTGTCTGTATCACAGATCTTAATGTCAAAATCTGGTAAGATGGTGTTTGGGGATGGTGGGGGATGTACAATAATTTAAAATATCAAAGCAAAGGTAGCCGTGGAGAGCCATAAAATTTTAAGCAGAGTAATACTAACGATTTCTGTCTGAGATGGATCTTTTCGGATCTGCACTTGAGATGGAGTATGGTTGGTGATAGCTGAACAATTCTGCCCAGTGTAGGGTAACCATCGAAGGTCCTGATCAGCTTCTCGACAATCTGCTCGCAAAGAGCATCTAAAGCAAACAGAAAACAATAGTTAAAACATGATAATTTACAATACAAAATTACACAACTTTTACAATACAGTTATTTAAAATATTTTACACACATGGATACACAAATATACTGGGTGCGATGGATGAAATGTTGACTAAATAAGGCCAAAATGAAAATAACACTGACATCTCATTTCAACAAATATACAGGGTGCGATGGATGAATTGTCGTCTAAATGAGGCCAAAATGAAAATAACACTGACATCCCATTTTAACAGATATACAGGGTGCATTGGATGAATTGTCGTCTAACTGAGGCTAAAATGAAAATAACACTGACATCCCATTTTAACAGATATACAGGGTGCGATGGATGAACTGTCGTCTAAATGAGGCCAAAATGAAAATAACACTGACATCTCATTTTAATAGATATACAAGGTGTGATGGATGAATTGTTGTCTAAATGAGGCTAAAATGAAAATAACACTGACATCCCATTTTAACAGATATACAGGGTGCATTGGATGAATTGTCGTCTAACTGAGGCCAAAATGAAAATAACACTGACATCTCATTTTAATAGATATACAAGGTGTGATGGATGAATTGTTGTTTCAAATGAGGCTAAAATGAAAATAACACTGACATCTCATTTTAATAGATATACAAGGTGTGATGGATGAATTGTTGTCTAAATGAGGCTAAAATGAAAATAACACTGACATCCCATTTTAACAGATATACAGGGTGCATTGGATGAATTGTCGTCTAACTGAGGCTAAAATGAAAATAACACTGACATCTCATTTTAACAGATATGCAGAGTGCGATGGATGAATTGTTGTCTAAATGAGGCCAAAAGGAAAATAACACTGACATCTCATTTTAACAGATATACATACTGCGATGGATGAATTGTCGTCTAAATGAGGCTAAATGAAAATGAAAAATGCATCACAAATGATTTTTACTAGAAAAATGAATCACAGATGATTTTTACTAGAAAAATGCATCACAGATGATTTTTACTAAAAAAATGCATCACAGATGATTTTTACTAGAAAAATGCATCACAGATGATTTTTAACTAAAAAAATGCATCACAGATGATTTTTAACTAAAAAAATGCCTCATAAATAATTTTTACTAGAAAAATGATTTTAGGTTAGTTTAGTTGATTTTATGATGTGCTAATTCTTCTTGTGTTATTTACTGTCAAATTGTGCATGAGGCACCCAGTGATGATCAAACTCAATACTTAGTAGTAATAACCAACCAGACTATCTTTGTTAACCATTAACCCACACCAAATCATCTTAATATGAATAGAATAAAGAATCAGTAGAAACCTTGTGCTTACAACATCATGTATATAAAAAATCGATTCCCTTTTCCAAAATGTTGGA
>JBBBDQ010002203.1:2030000-2105000 GCA_037127315.1 Ascarosepion bandense | reverse complement strand
AGGGCTTGGAGAACCTGATACTAACAGGTCAGATAGAGAGAAAAAGAGATAGGGGAAAGCAGTGGATAACGTATTTGAAGGACCTAATCAGGTTGATGACGAAACGAGGGTTGCATGATGCAACAGGAGGAAGTGTGCTAAGAGCCACCAGGGACAGGGAGATGTGGAAAGCCATGATTGCCTATGCCCTGAAAGGACAAGGCATATTAGAGAAGAAGAAGAAGTTTATAGATCATAAAATGTATTGTTGATTTTTGTTTGGAGTGGGGTTAATCATTTTCTCATAACCAAATTCCTGACAGATGTTAATATCTCGGGTTAGGCTGGACCTGGAAACAACAGTAATTTAGAGGTGATTCCATGCTCTTCAAAACATCTATTCTACTAATTAGAATCCTCAGTTTGCCTAAGGGATACCGAAAATATCATCACAGGTTGAAAATAAATGTTTCACAAATCAGTATTTTTTTAATAAATATGAAAGAATTAATGAAGAAAACAGAAAAAAACGGAAAAGTGAACTCTGGCTTTGACTACATTTGCCAATTTGGCTTTAAAAAGGATTTTATGATCTTATCAGAAATGCTGGCTTTAGACGAGAACACTGAAGAGGGGAAATTGTCACCAGCCTATCAATTCTTGAACTGAATTGGAAATGATTATAGCCAATGAGAAAAGAGCTGCGATTCAAGCAAGAGGAGAGACAGATGCAAAATTATGGTAGTAGACTTGGCAGACAAGATCAAAGACGTTGTATTCAGAAACATTTCTGGTTTGAATTTCTCTCCCTCTCTCTCTTTCTCAGTAGTAATTACAATCTGACAGCTGAATAAACCAAAAAAAGAAAAGGTAAATTTTGTGATTCCAAAATTCAAGACATCTAAGTGATTCAAATGTTGCATACATTTGCGCACCTTTGAACATGTGTGCATTATATATATATATATACATATATGTGTGTGCATGCATGCATGTATATACATATGTGTGTATGTATGTATATATATATATATATATTTATACACACACACATATGTGTACACACACACACATATATATATGGGGTGCGATGAGAAAATTGTCATTATATATTTTTAATTTTGCAATAGTTTCTATACATTTATATCCAAGAGAATATAAATAAATCTATAAGACATGCCTGCATAGCTAATCAGTATTTTATTGATTAATACCTTCATTTTCTCCAGTTTATCAACAGACAAAAAATTATAATGTGTGGGATCAATTCTATATTACAATCAATATATAAACTGATCTCTCACTTTATTGCCATGGTAGTTATATTCCTGAGAATCTAAATGAATTTGAAAACTTGCCTTTGTGTCTAATTAGTATTTTATAGGTTGGTTGATTCACTTTCCATGGTTTATCAAGCAGCACGAAAGTGTAATGTGTATATAAAATGTGGGGGATCACTTCTATATAACAATTAATATATAAACTGATCCCTCACTTTATGGCCACGATAGTTTTAATACAGTTATATTCCAGAGAATGTAAAGAAATCTAAAAGACATACCTGATTAGCTAATCAGTGTTTCATTGATCGATTCATATCAAGTCAGAAAATATTTTTGTATTGTAAAAAATTTTTTTGTGAAAATGATGATCTAGGAATATGAGTCTTACGATAGCTGTGGGTAGAAGTGGTGGATCTATATCTTGTCCAAAGGTATTTGTGTGTAAGTGAATATGACAAACCCAGCTCAAGCTTACAGCACCTGGAATTCCCAAGCAGTCATCCATCTAGTTACTGACAAAGTTCAATGTTGCTTAACTTTGGTGATTGTTTAGAACCAGGCTCAAAAGGAAGTTTTAGGGAAAATGGAAGCGACAAGTATAATATATTATCTTAAATGGCATATGTAATTGACAGGTACATCCGATCATAGATAAACATCAACAAAGGACAAGAATGCGGTTGACAGATATATCCAGCCGTAGATGATGTCAACAAAGTCTAATAAAAAAAAAGAGACAATCAGCTTGAAAAGCAATAGACTGCCGAGTGTGGCTGACTGATACATTCAGCCATAGATAAAATCAACGAAGCAACAACCGAAAAAAGCAAAAATGTATGGATGAAGAGGCAGTGTCACATGGGAGTTTTAAGACTATATAAAGTCTAGAATTTTTTGACTGTAGAAAGAGATCCCTGCTGGCTTTCAAATTTTGATGGCCCCTTCATATGCATGATCTCTCTCCTGCTCCATTCAAGTGTCACCATTGAAGAATAAAAAATATAAGATTATATATATATATATATATATATATATATATATACTACCGGTCATAATTATTAGGCCACCCCAGTTTTTTTAAAAGAAATGATGTATTCATACTATTTTTAAGTAGATAATTCTAAATGAAAATAGAATGGTTCTTTTGTTATTACTTTACAAAATTTTAAAAGGCAAGGAAGCAAAGACAAACTCATCCAAACCATCCTAAATTTTCTTCATTCTTTCATTGATGAAACTGCAATATAGGTAATTATTAAATATTTATAAATTCATTTGATGCACATGTTATTGTGCAGTATTAACAAAAGAACCAATCTATTTTCATTTACAATTATTCACGTGGCAATAAGTACTAAAAAATAGTATGAAATACATCATTTTTTTAAAACACTGGGGTGGCTTAATAATTATGGCCTGTAGTGTGTGTATATATACATATATATATATATATATATATATATGTGTGTGTGTGTGTGTGTCCGTGTGTGTGTGTGCATTTTATGTTGTTTTCCAGTGGTAGTATATTACAAAATGACACATACTTAAAATCAGCAAGAAACAATCAAAAATTTTTAGGGCACATAATGAGGAAAGAATGCTTAGAAAATTTAACACTCACAGGTCCTAATGAAGGCAAGAGTAATTGTCTAGCAGAACAGGGATTAGGAAAGATGGCAAAAAGACAAAAGTGCCACAAACACTGAAAGTTGTGGAGAGCCATGATTGTCCACTTCCTTAAGGGATATGGCATATCAAAGAGATGCTTAAAATGAGGAGGAGAAAGTTGAAATCCCCAGGGAAAATAAGGGAAAAGAAGACTTTGAAAATATGACACTCATGGGATAAATTAAAGCCAAGAAAACCTTGGAGATTATGCTACCTGATGAGCTGGCAGAAATAATAAAAGAGATAATAAAAAGACAAGCTTATTTTTTGTTTTGCTTTTTACCCCAACACTGGGGGTTACAGGAAGTGAAAGTGAGAGAAAATACTGGGTACAAAGGGTATTTGTAAAAAAGACAGAAAGATGATGTGTCACATCACTGAGAAAGTGACTGACAAGTCAGGAACGATTACATTACAAATCTTTCTTTGAATTTTTTTGTGAACCTCGAGATGAATAGCAGAAGCACTGGACCGGACATGACAACAAGATTCAATGCACTGACGAATGGTAAAGTTGTAAATGTGAAAAATGGATTCTGACAAGGAAAATGTTCTGGCACAGCACAGAGACCCAAATTGACTTGCAGTAGATGCATCTATTGATTTGACGTAGTCGTTCCACTTAAAGTCAAAGCCAAGAAGGTGTAACGACTTGCCCTCCTGGAGTCTAGCATCATCCACGGCAGAAAGAAAAGGTTCCCTTTGGTGGTTAAATAAGAGCAGTTTTGGTCTGGAGGTGCTTATCTTCAAACGATAGGAAGATGTGGAGAGCCATAAAAGCTGTTATGCAATCTGCACACAGTTCATTACTTTATCAGGATCATGAATAGATGCTGCTTATTTTAATTGATTTAATTTAGATGAAAGCTTAACTGCACAATAGAAAGAAAAGCCCGTTTGTTAATTGAAGTGAAACAAAAATCAATTTAGTCTGTGTGAAGAGTAACTGCATTCATTCTAAGATATTACCTGTTTTAAAGCAAGAAATAATGTCATAAATTCTAAGGTATGGAATTAACCTTATCATGCAATTGTTTATTCGAACTGCTATCCTCATCTTGGTTGTTACAGTCTCAATGTCTATAATTCTTCAATATTTGTCTATACTTCTGAGATAAGATAGTATTTACACAATTTACATTATTCAGACTATTGATCTCATCTTTGTGTCATTTTCTTTTTATGCTTCAGCTGTTGTATACACCAGCCTTCTTCAGCTGATAGGAATTTTGAACCAAACCCTTTATTATGATCACTGGGGTTTACCATTCTCATTTCTTGTACGAAGCAATTTCTAGCAGTCATGAAAGAAAATTAAACTGTAGATATTGAGATGGATACAGATGTTGGTTAGTTCCAGTGACTTGGCCCAAAGTGTTATGAGTTCAATACCAGGTTACAGCAGTGGTGAACAAATAACTTAAAGAGTTAAGTTAAAGGGAGATAACTCATGACTACCAGAAGTGGATTTGCACAAGGAATAATATACCCAAATGATCATGATAAAGGGTTTGGTTCAAAATTCCTAGCACCTGAAGAAGGGCAAAGCATGCAGCGGCCGAAAAATTGAAAAAATGACAATGAAAATGAGGACAATAGTTGGAATAATGTAAATAGTATCTGCAGTCTTATTTTCTATTACTTGAATTTCTCAGATGAGAAATTATCATTATCATACACTGATTTATTCCAACTGTTATCCTTATCTCGGTTGTTATAGTCTCAATGTTTTGAATCTTATTTTCTATTTGAATTTCCCAGATGAGGCATTATCATTATTATACACTGATTTATTGAAACTGTTATCCTCATCTTGGTTGTTATAGTCTCAATGTTTAGAATCTTATTTTTTGTTTGTGTTTCTCAGATGAAGAAAGAAAAAGACCAAATGGAAATGAAAAAAATTGCGAAAACAGAAAAAGAGAAAGAAAAAATTGAAAATAAATAAAGATTTAAAATGAAAAGCAAATGCAAAAGCAAAGCAAAATGAAACAAAAAGAAAATTAAAAATTAAACAAAAACAAGAAAATGAAAATGAAAAGAGGAAAGTGCAAGAGGAAGAAGGCAGCAGAAAGAAGTAGGGAAAAAAGGGAAAGAAAAAAGAGGAAAGAAAGGGCTATAGAAAGAAAAGAAAGGGAAAAATAGGATAAGGAAAAGAGGAAAGAAAAATTTGAAGAAAAAATAAAAAAGAAAAGGAAAGAGGAAAAGGAAAAAGTGGAAAAGGAAAGAAAAGGCTATAGAAAGAAAAGCGGGAAAAATAGGAAAGAGGAAAAAGAAAAAATGAAAAAGAAAAGAAAGAAAAAGAAAAGGCAAAAGAGGAAAAGGAAAGAAAGCTATAGAAAGAAAAGATGGAAAAATAGAAAAGAAAAATTGGAAGAAAAACAATAAAAAAGAAAAGGAAAGAGGAAAAAGAAAAAGAAAAGAAAAAGAATAAAGTAAAGGAAAAAGAGGAAAAGGAAAGAAAAGGCTATAGAAAGAAAAAGGAGAAAATAGGTTAAGGAAAAGAGGAAAGAAAAACTGAAAGAAAACCAATAAAAAAGAAAAGGAAATGAAAAAGAAAAAGAGGAAAAGAAAAATGAAAGGAAAAGAGGAAAATAAAGAAAAATGCAAAAAAACAACAAAGAAAAATAGGAAAGTTACAAAAAAAAAAAAAAGAAGAACCAAACCTTTACTCAACAACTGAAATTATCTGAATCCGATATGTCTGAATATATCTGCCATAATTTTTATTTGCTCACAGCATTTTCTTAAGTAACCACAGACCAGTCCAAGACCATTCACAGCTTCAGTTCGTCCAGAATTATGATGCATGCATTATAAGAATTTTATCATCATATGGGCTCACAGTAGGACACTCTTAACAACAACTTCATTTGAATAAAATGGTAGGCGAATGCCATTGTCGAAAAAGAAGCTTTAACTGGGGCAAGGGTCTAAAAGTAATTGGGCAGGCTATCAAATAACACAGACATTTGAAGTGAATTGCTTCGATGATCATCGTCAGTAGTTTTATTTTCTCTCATCACAAACTGGTGCTTGCTTTCATTGTATCGAAGATAGCAATTGATAAATCGAAATTTCGTAGCGAGATGCCCTTAAACACGCACATGACAGCTATTATATCTGCAATGAATACTTTCAAATATATCTTTACAAGGCTCTTCTTCCTGGATAGCAACCATAATTCTATAGAGAGAAGGAATTGTTAAGGGAACTGGATATCTCTTATTCAGTCTTGCCAAGATCCTGTTGCTGTAAAAACAAGGAGTTACGTTCCCATTTGGACTTACTTCAGAATCTGTGGCTTATTTGATCGTTGGTGTGCCATGTCATATAAAACCATTTCTAAAGATGCACACAGAAATGAAAGGTGCTTAATTTTCTCCCCAGATACTCTTTTTTGAGACATGGGCAGTTGGCTGAGAGCTTATTCTTTGTTTTGTTTTGGGTTTTTATAATAATCGTTTCACCCAAGTAAGATAGTAATGCCACTGATGCACAGGGAGTTACAAGAGTTTGAGTTTTGTTTAATAACATATCAACTTCTTTGGATTATACAATGCCAATCAGGTGGGTTTTAAGGTATTTTTTAATGTTCGGTTATAGTTAGAAGGTTAATTTAGCCAGATTTTGATGAAAAATTTTCTTATTTTGAAAACTGAAGATGTCTTCTAGGTTTGTATTCAAAAATGTATTGCTGGTAATAATTTTTCCTTCAAAAATGTATTAAGGCAATAATTTATTTTTTCTTCAAAAATGTATTATGGTAATAATTTTTTTACTTCAGAAATGTATTGTCAATAATATTTTTCCTTAATGTATATTTTTTTTATAAAAGCCTAATTTTATTTAGATACTAGCAGTATAGCCCGACATTGCTCGGGTGTAATGAAAGCATTAAACTAACCCATGATCCTGGAGCTTAGACTCTTTGGACATTGGCACTAAAAACTACAATTATACCTACTTAGAGCAAAACCCGAAGCAAAAACAAAAATAAAAAGGCTGAAAACCTGATTTTGATCAGACCCAATATGATATCGGGGTATCTATTTCCAATATCAGAGAAAAATAAGTCATCCAAAAATAAACTAACCTAAGTAAGTCCATGGAAATTTATCGTACTCATCGGGAGTAAAATTGGAGAAAATGAGCCATATTGACAGCTGAATATCAATTTTTGATCAGTTTCAATAGAATATCAGAGGTATCGATTTTTGATATCGAGGAAAATGGGTCGTTTAAGAAGATCTACTAATGTTTGAGACTAAAAACTATAATTTTACTAAATTTAGAACAAATTCTGCAGCAAGAAACATGATAAAAGGGCTGAAACACTGTTCTTGATCAGACCCGATAGAATATTGGGGTATCAATTCTGATATTGAGGGGAAATTGGAAAAAATAAGTAGCCCATGACCTGACCGGAAGCCTAAAGAATATTTGTGTGAAGTTTGGTGAGAATCAGATAAAAATTGTGGATTTGTATAAAGGACATACAGACAGATAATCAAACACACACACAAACATCTTGCCTTCTATATATATATATATATATAGATTTCTATAAAAGTCAATTTTTATACTTTCATATTGTTTTGACCTCAGTTTGGAGGATTAACTATTTGCCCATAGCTGGGACTCTCACAGGTGCTACCACTCCGGTCTGAGAACAACAGCAATTAAAAGTTGGTTCCAAGCTCCTCACTACCTTCCAACCAGAGGCCTTGTTGCCGGACGCAGTACCATCATAACCAGGACCTGTCCAGAGAGAGTATATATTCACAATTGATAGGGCCTCATGGTTCATTAGTTTAAAACAATTTGTTCTCTATGCCAAGTGAGAACTATATAGCAAGAAGAATACAGAACAAAAGCTTATGGGGTGGGGGGTTACAGTGAGAGAAAATGAAAGGCGAAAAGGAACAATGTACAGGGGATGTCAAGGAAAAGTTTAGATAAAAATGAGAATCAAGGAGATACAAGATGGCAATTGATGTTGCGCTTAAACCTTGCACTTGGAGATTATGACTATCAAGGAAGTAACTATACAGGAGGAAATTTCACAAATGGGAAGTGTGAGAAAAGAAACTGTCAGAGTAGAAGAGGTGGTTATGTTTAACTATTTCAGCAGTAAAAGGAACTTAGATGCCAATCTCGTAACACACTTAAATTCATATGGTTGAGGCACCAGGGACAGGAACTCATCAGAACAGAAGCCATGAAAATATTTCTGACCATGGCATTCCCATCATAGTGGGTGATTTATCAAGAAGGTGATTTCTTCATGCTATCAGACTGGAGAGGCGATCTCAGAGTGCAGCAAATTTGGAACATACTAGTGAAACCACACCACAGTTGAGCCAAGCCATGAAAGGAAATTGGCTAGCCAGAACTATGTGCAAGCTGTTAATAGTTGTGTTAGCAGAAAGTCACAAATCATTGTGACCAAGTGTTTGCATGTACTAGACTTGTTCAAAATGTTGATAATATGCTCTTTTCCAGAGCCTGTAAGTAAAGTCTGCTAGCTATAATTGCAGTATCAACCACAGGTGTGATCTGTGAGTGTTGAAGAAACACATATGTGCCTGAGCAGGCTTCTGCAACAGGGATTAGCTATCCGCTCTAGTAGACAGTCATACTTGGATACAAGCAGCTCACCACTACTACACTTCTTTGTTTGATTGGTGTTTAAACAGGTTATCAACTATTTGTTGGTTATTTATCGCCACTTTGCGACTGCTATAGAATCTCTATATTTATAATGCAGATATCAAATGGGGGATCAATTTTATATTACAATCTATATGTAAACTGATCCCTCACTTTTTGGCCATGGTTGTTTCTATACATTTATATTCCAGAACCTAAATAATTCTAAAAGATATGTCTGTGTAGATCATTATTTCATTGATTGATGGATTGATTCGTTTTCTATGGTTTATTAACCCTTTGCAGGTTATTTAAAACCAGAAAATGTTTTTAGATTGTAAGAATTTTTTTTTGAGATAATAGTGATTAATACAAGTCCTATAAATTAATCAATAGCTGGGGTGAGGAAGACGTAGATTTATACCTAATCAAAATGAATAAATCATAATGTGGATATAAAGTGGGGGATCAATTATATGTTACATCACTATATAAACTCCACCCTCAATTTATAGCTATGGCTGTTTCTGTACGTTTTAACTCCAGATAATGTAAATAAATTTAAAAGGCGTACATGCGTCACTAATTAGATTGATTAGCTGTCTAAAGTTTATCAACCCACTGCAGTTTATTTAAAGTGAGAAAACATTTTTAAAATGTAAGAATACTTTTTTGAGATAATAATGATTAAGTTCTACTAATTAACCCATAGATGGGGGGAGAATAGGTGGATTCATACCAGGTCAGAATCAAGAAATCAAAATATGGATATAAAATGGGGTATCAATTGTGTATTACAATCAGTATATAAACTGATCCCTCGCTTTGTGGCCATGGTAGTGTCTATACATTTATATTCAAGAGACTAAATAAATCTAAATTATATGTCTGCGTAGCTAATCAGTACTTCATTGACTGATTCTTTTTCTAAAGCTTATCACCAGACAAGAAATTATAAAATGCATATAAAGTGGGGGATCAATTCTATATTACAATCAATCCATAAACTGATTCCTCACTTTGTGGCTATGATAGTGTTTATACATTTATAAATCTGTAAATAAATCTAAATGACATGTCTGTGTAGCTAATCAATATTTCATTGACTGATTTGTTTACTACAGCTTATCAACAGACAAGAAATTATAAGGTGGCTATAAAGTGGGGGATCAGTTCTATGTTGCAATCAATATATAAACTGATCCCTCATTAGTGTCTATACATCTATATTCCAGAGACTGAAAACAAATCTGAATGACATGCCTGTGTAGCTAATCAGTATTTCATTGATCTGTTTTCTATAGCTAACCAATAGATAAGAAAATATGAGGTGGTTAGAAATTGAGGGATCAATTCTACATTACAATCAATATATAAACTGATCCCTCACTTAATGGCAACAGTCTTTTCTATACACTTATATCTCCGAAACTGTAAATAAATCTAAATGACGTCTGTGTAGCTAATCAATATTTCATTGACTGATTTGTTTACTACAGCTTATCAACAGACAAAAAATTATAAGATGATTATAAAGTGGGGGATCATTTCTATATTACAATCAATATATAAAGTGACCCCTTACTTTGTGGCCATAGTAGTTTGTATAGATTTATATTTCTGACACTGTAAATAGAACCAAAGATACCCTTGTGGACAAAATAAATGCTAGTTTTTTTCTTTTTATGTCTTTTAATTCTCCAGCCAAGGCATGTGCACAAATTCTCTTTGAAAAAAAAAAAATTCCGTCACATTTCCATCATTAGAATACTTTGATACTCACGAGGTGCACCATTCTTTTGGCCTTGTGCCACATCTACGCTTTGCTTAGAAAATCACTATCTATCCCTTATCTAAATAAACGACAAATTCTGTCTATTCTTTCATGTCTGAAACTCCCTCAAACTCGAGCATAGATCTATTATACCATTTTGAAATCAGGATGCATCCGGGATTGAAAATCTGCCCTCCATCTGGGGTTTCAACATCCAGAATTTAACTTTGTGTCCGGATGAGGAGGAAATAGTTAAAAATTCAAATTTTAGAATTGTTGAAAAAAAAAAAAAAAAAAAAAAAGAAAATAGAAAGAAAGAAAGAAATAATGATTTTAAAAGTTGTTTTTTTTTTTTAATTTACATTGAGTTTAAAGTAACACACGAACTTAGTCAATAAAACAAAGAAGATTCAGTTTAAAAAAATCTTCAAGACTTAGTGAGTTGAGGAAAAGTCCTCACGGACTTTATTGTAGTTGAATACACTACGTGTCACGTATTCGGGAATTGCAAAATTGAAAAATGTCCACACGTTAATCAGATTGTGTAATTGGGTATAAACCAATGGGGTCAGCAGAAACAAACAAGAAAGAAAAAATTGTGTTCCAACACTAACTTCAATCGCAGTTCTGTTGTGAATAGTCCAGCAGGCAATGTAGCAATGAAAACGGGGTTATAAATCCAACCTTTCTCTTGTAACAACAGAAAGGCATTTTCACTCACCAAACTCAAAAATCAAACTACCCGGTAAGCAAAAGCAACAGCCCTTAATCAGCGAGCGATTTTTCTGACTGACCACGCCAGACAGAGAAGAAAGAACATTAGCAGAGCATCTCTGATACTTTAGCAGTTCTTTATGTGCTAACAATTTTTTTATTTTTTTTTCTACGCTACATCTTCCGTTACAGATTACACGCGGCACACTGTCAGTTGGTTTGACGAGGTAATTCGCCGTTTTCATCGTACAGATTTTATCAGAATTGAAAAGAATTATTTTACAGATCCTTTACAATCTTTTCTAATCTTAGAGAAGATTTCAGCGTCTAAGCGAATCATTTTTGTCTTTCATTAGATTGGCTGATGCTAATCACCAAAAGAGAAACCCAGTGCAGATTTTCGTCTTGTGCTTTCCATTCAAATAAAACAGAATGATTGGATTAATTCAGTTGCTAACTATGCAGCTTAGGAAGTTGATTCACTTTGAAGATAAATCTTTCTCACCAGAATCTATCTCGCATATTCATATGTATGTAATATAATAATCTGGCCCCACCCGAGGAAGGGATGCAAGCGGGGGCGTTTTCCGGTCGTTGAAAGGAACGGATGTTTGTTTGACCTTATTTCCGGCAGTAGCGGAAATGGCTACAAGAGGCAAACAGAACAGGTGTCTCTGAGAATTACGTGGGCGTGCGTGGGCGAGGCAAAATCCGGAAGTACCGGTTTGGAGATTATAAAAGACCTCGACGCACGGATTTCAAGGCAGAGCAGAGAGACAGAGGCAGACGAGAGAGCCAGACCAGACCAGAGGAGCAACAGACGACCCCCCCGTCAACCCTTAGAAGCGCGCTCTCGCTCTCTGTTCCCTAGGCTACACGGTCCATCGTTCATTAATAAAAATATCACTTGATATATTTTTATATACAGACGTGTTTGTTGTTTATTGATATACAACATGTATACCATTTGTCAGTGCATTGAATATTGGTCCTGGGCATGGCGGTAAACTGCGTCCGGCAGCAAGGCCTCTAATTGGAAGGTTTTGAGGAGTATGGAATCACCACTTAATTGCTGTTGTTCCCAGGTCCACCCTGACCCGGAGTGGTAGCCCCTGTTATGGGCAAATAGTTACCCCACAAAAAAACTGGGGTCAAAACACTATGAAATACACTTTTATAGAAATATATACATGAAAATAAACTTCTATAGAAAATATACATTTTTGAATGAAAAATATTACCAACAATACATTTTTGAAAAAAAAAAATTATGACGATAACACATTTTTAAAGGAAAAAAATTATTCCCAGCAAAACATTCTTGAACACAAAACTAGAAGACATTTTCAGTTTTCTAAAATAAAAAAAAAATAAAAACAAATTCTCATTAAAATCTGACTAAATCAACCTCCTCACTATAATCGAACATTAAAAAAGTACCTTAAAACTCCACCTTTTTGGCATTAAATAACCTACAGGGGTGTTGATATGCCGTTAAACAAGACTGAACAAAAAGCAATGAATATTGCTACTACAGATGGGGATATTTGCCTTGGTTGAAAAAAAGGGGGATGTGTGGCCTTGTGTCGCATTTAAGGTACGCTTTGAAAAATCACCACGTGTGAAAAAATAGGCTATGTGAGAAAAGAAGGAGGATTATTTGTTTGTAAGAGTAGAGCGAGAGAGCCGTTCGTTTGTTAAAGTAAAGAGAGAGAGGGGTAGTCGTCTAAGAATAAAGAGCGATGGCCATTTGTCTGTGAGAGTAAAGAGAGAGTGGGCATTTCATCTGTGATAATAAAGAGAGAGAGAGAGAAAGCTATTTGTCTGTAAGAGTAAAGAGCGATGGCTCTTCATCTGTGAGAGTAAAGAAAGAAAGTTGTTCGTCTTTGAGAGAAAACAACAGAAAAATGAAGATATTAATCGTAAAACACTTTGAGTAAAGCAGAAAACTCATATAATATCTCATAAACCCACAAATAAGAATTTTTAAAAATTCATTTAAAAATAATGTATCAAGCTTTATTTATTTTTTGCAAATCGATTTAGGTTCGGGTTTCCGGAATCCGTTTATTCCAATTTTGAACAGATCCCGGATCAACTTTTCTACTCATAGAAACATCCAGAAAACCTTGTCTCTTGAAGTTCTACTCCTTATCTTTTTGTATCATTGATTTTTTTTCTTTACCCAGAACAGAAAATAAAGCCAGCATTTTATTCGACTCATATTCGACAGTTCTTTGAGATTAAGTTCACGATGTGTTTCCATTATTGATTAAGTCTTAAATTTCTGATGCTTCATTCTTCTTTGTTCAAAAATTAATTTTGGGATTGCGGAAAGGAAGATGTCGCATTTCTTCTTGTATTGGGTTGCAGCATCTTTCTGGTCTCTATCCCAAATTTGGTCTTATAAGAGCGAAATGAACACTTGGGATGCCGAAGGGGAAATGATGAAAATTCCTTGCATGTCTATCAGGATTTTTTAACAAACAAATAATAACTTCTGCATATCTCTGTATTTCTGAGATGAAGAATTGTAATTATTTACACTATTTATATGGTTCGGACTGTTATCCTCATTTTTATTGTCATTAACAACGTTTCAGCTGTTGTACGCTCCGGCCTTCTTCAGGATCTGTCGATATTACTGAGATAAAATATTTTAAATATTTACATCGTTCGGACAGTTATCACCATCTTTATTGTCATATTCATGACGTTCCAGTTGTACTCTACGGCCTTCTTCAGGTAATACACTCTGAAGTTTCGGACAGAGCCTTTTATTTAATTCACGGGGGTATATTGCACGAATTAAACGTGCCAGGCTTTTTTGGTTATCTCATTTTGGACAGGTTGTATAGTTCAGGGGTTTTCAAACTGTGGTCCGAGGACCACAGGGGGTCCGCAAGGATAAGATAGGGGGCCCGTGGATTAACTCATCACGTGGAATTCAAAGTAACTTAAATTTAATTTTGTTACATTTTGCATCAACATGCAGTATTAATTTATTTTATTTGAACAGTTATGTCTAAAGTAAGCTTAAAACCAGTTTTTACTACGTTAATGCAAAACTATAAGCTATTTTTAGTAAAGATTTATGTATCAATTTCATAAGCGTTTATAGTGGAAATATCAAGGAATCGATGAGTCAAAAAGTTTGAAAATCCAAAGTATAGTTCGTTAATCTTAAATCATCTTTAAACTGCTGTGGTTTTTTTTTCAATAAAATTAACAAAAAGTGCGTTACTTTTGCCGCACCAAATATAAGCATGCACACACTTACACACACAAACACATATATATGTATATATATGCACAAACACATGCAAAGTAACATACATATAAAACTGAATACGCACAGAAAAAACACACAAGACAAAATACAGATGGACACACGCACACAAATCGAATGGACACACGCACACACGACAAAATACAGATAATCACAGGCACAAAACAAAGTACACATAAACATATACAAAGCAACATAAACAGACACACACATAAATTTATATATATATATATATATATATATATATATATATATATATATATATACAAACACATACATAACAACATACATATAAACATGTACACAATAGCAATATACACAGAACAACACACACATTCAGTAACATACACATAAACACACACAAATAAAACAAAGGTATTACTTTACACGCATCCTGTATTTTGTATCTAAGTGCAAAGGTTTTTTTAAAAAAAGTATAAATTTTGTACATTACCAAATATTTGCCATAGAATATGAAGGTAGGACAAAAACTCACCTGAAAATTAAGAAAAAGAAAGGAATTTAGACATTTTTAATGATAAAAAGTATGGAAAAGACTAGTGACCAGCCTTTAGTCTTTTCTTTAACTTTAACCAGTACAATATTCATCCTTCTGTTAAAGAAACATAAGTTATAATAATACTCTTGCGTTTATAAAAGTTCTTTATAAGCAATATCTTTAGTAAGATAGCTATTTTTTTGAAAATTATTTTTGTCATTACGCTAAATCTGTTTGAATCTCCTTCCCTGGACAGAGCTCCACAGAGCGGAGCATGAGAGAAACATTTGAATAATTTTCTAATTATTCGTAATCACCATTAGACTCATATTTTTTTCGAATCCATCTGCACTATTTTTCAGGTTAATCACTCCGAAATGTTCCTATTGGAACTTGCAGCGTGAATGCCAAGCATGCCGTTTCCAAATTTCTTGTGGAATGAATAGCATTATGGTGATCTTTTTCTCACAGACGAAACCCAACTGACCCTACTATACTGTGAAGTCAACAAAATCTAACAACGCCCAAGCGTGAAATTAAAAATATAAGATGACGACAGTTAACCCATTGCACCATTATATATATATATATATATATATATATATATATATATATATATATATATAGATAGATAGATAGATAGATAGATATTTTCATTCTGATGGTCAGCCAATTATGCTACCGGTATCTTCAGACGTTTTATATTAACTGATCAGCTAATGCTTTTTTAAATGTATGGCAGGGACTTCCGGAAAGCATAACCGGAAGTTTAAAATAAGGGAGTGGCTGGTCAAGAATTGTAA
Source organism: Ascarosepion bandense (assembly GCA_037127315.1). Taxonomy (NCBI): domain Eukaryota; kingdom Metazoa; phylum Mollusca; class Cephalopoda; order Sepiida; family Sepiidae; genus Ascarosepion; species Ascarosepion bandense. Next base: position 2,089,339 of record JBBBDQ010002203.1, on the reverse strand, counting down.
ACATTTTTATCCGGGTTTGTGTGATCCTAAACATATTTTCTGAGGTGTTTACAACCGGACATTACTTCGGACCTTTTATTTAACAATATTTCTCGTTCTGGCAACGTTTTCTCGTTTTATAGCGAACTTGTCAATCTGTTGACATCAACACATCAGATTGTGTCAAGAAAAGAAGTTAGTCACAGTATCATTTCAAGAACGAGAAAGGCTGTTAAACGAAACGTTAGAAGTAATGCCCGGATGTAAATAGCTCAGAAAAATATATTTTAGGATCATACAAATCCGAATAATATACAATTCTCTCTTATTTTAAACTTCCGGTTCTGCATTCTGGAACTTCCTGTTATGTGTTTGAAAAAGCGTTAAATGATCAGTTAATATAAAACGGCCTGAAGATACCTGATGGTTGGAACCAGCGAAAGCGTAGCCGGTTGATCTTCCGAATTAGAATATTTAAAAGCTCTACATTATAAATGTATTGAGCACTTTTTGATACAATTGCTTATTGGTCTAATTTGACTGACTAATAACTGGTAATAGCATAAAATAAAACAAGGTGTATTCATTACAAAATAATGAGGTGGACTGTTTTGTTAGACTTGTGTAAGGTGAGGACACAGAAACAGAAAATAACTTGACCCGAATTGGCTTGAGAAAAACATTTGTCTCTTCATTTTGACCTATATGTACTTTAATAACCATCAAGCGAGATGATTCCATTTTTAAAGGAACAATTTTTACCTCTTTTTTCTCTTATTTCTAAGTAGATGCGATCTAACGTTTTATTTTTAAATTTATTTACCTTTTCTTTTACCTGCACACACATTCATCACAATATAATCGATCAATTTCATTTTTTGTCATTGCCTGCATTTTCTTGCTGCCACCTGTAGACCTGCTGTTCCCTATCTCCTCAAATCTAGTCACCGTTATGAAAACGTATTCACGTCAGACTGAATAATGCCCATTTGACAGCCGATTATGCAACATCCTCATAATGAGAACATTCTGTTTTTAAATAGAAGAAATGCCTTACAGTCCCCGAAATGAGAAATCCAATAAAGTTATTTGTTATCAGTTATCTCATCAGCGAACAAGTTTTCCTATTTGATCCTTACTTTTTACTTTCTTGATTCCGTCTTTCGTTATTTAATTTTTTCTTCTTCTTCTCTCCCTCCTTTTTTAATTTCTTTTATTCTCATTTTTCTATTTGATTATTAGCCTTTCTCGTTTTATTTCTTTTTCACTCGACTTTTGCTATTTGATCATTACTTTTTTCTTTCTTCGTTATTTCTTTTTCCTTTATTCCACTCTCCATCTGTAATTTTTCATTCTTTATGTATTCATTTTTTTTTAATTTTTAATTTTTTTAGTTCAATTAGTTTTAGCCATAGATGACTGTTATCAAGGCTACATTTTTTCTCACTAGATTCACCCGATATCTTTCTCTCCAGCCTGTATTTTAACATTATTTAACTACAGCATTTTTATTTTATTTTATAAAACTGACAATATCTGCATTTATAGTATTATATTCTATTTTTCCATTACCTTTTACGAAACTATTGCAAGTAGTTAGACAAATGTAGATATTATGATACAGCGATCTGAACTGTTTAATCAAATAAGACCAAAGGAAGATAACCAGTTAAATTCTAATTAAAATGTGCGTTACTTACAAAAAAAACAAAAAAACACCTTATAACAAACTTAAAATGACTATTTTTTACAGTGTTGTTAACACTGTATAAGACCCAAGAGCTATTCAAGGCAGAGGATAACAGGATAAAAGACACCACCCCAAACACGATGATAACGCCACCAAGATGAAAGGGAGTAAAAGAGAAGAAAAAGACTTTAGAAGGAACCGGAAACCCAATCCTCAACAAGGAACAAGGGATAAATCTCTACTCTCCAGTATTTTAAACAGGAGGAGTCTGAACCGGAAAATAGCAAAAACTATCTACTCTTACTGAAAGCAAGATGATCGCACTTAAAATCTAAATTGTTTGTCCATTTGAAATAGAAAAGATATTAACTTAGAAAATGACTTTTACAGTTACCCAAGGGTTGTTACCTGTTACAAAAATACAGTACCCTTTATGAAACAAATATCCATTTCAATTTCATTTCAAATTGCGTGTACATATGAATATCTTAATTTGAATACAGGCCTAAAAATTATTTCTAATAATTAAAAAAAAGCTTTAAAATAATTATTTACACCATTTACATTGTTCGGATTGTTGTTCTCATCTTTGTTGCAATATTAACGAAGTTACGGCCGTTGTACACTCTGGTCTTCTTTAGTATCTAACGATATTTATGAAGACATAAGTGTATGAATTTTGGGGATTTATAAATTTAAAGTCATCAGAAACCAGTTTATAACATTACTCATATTATAATCTTAATGTTGACAATTTTTTTCTCTCTCTCTAGCACTTAGTGTTACTGGTTCTCATGTTGTATTATTTATATTCTTGAACAACTTCGGAGTTTTCTTTTTTTTTCAGTCACCTGAAGAAGGTCGGAGCGTACAACGATAGAAACATTGCGAGCATGACAACAAAGATAAGGATAACAGTCCAAATTACAAAACATCATCTGAGAAATATAAGCAAACTAGCAGTATATAGCCCGGCGTTGCTCGGGTGTAATGAAAGTTTATAACTAATCCATGATCCTGGAGCTCAGACTAAAAAGACTAAAAAGCACTAGTTGTTTCCAGTTAAGGCGAAACCGTAGACTGAAAGAAAAATGAATGGATGTAAGTCAAATTTTGATTTCCTGGTATTGATTTATATATATATAATCGATTTTCTGCACTATTGTAAGAACTGCAACCTTGAAACTTCTGAATATCGTTTCTTATGTCTTTGTCTATAAGTGTATCAAATTTGATTAAAATCGGACCACTCCTTCTATAACCAGATTTTTTCGATATTTATCGGGGATACCTCGACACAAAACCTAGCTAAGAACACTCGCAGACGTTTATAGTACAACTGTGTAAATTTTCAAGAAAATCGGTTCAGCCGTTTCGGAGTCTATAGGTAACGGATACACACACAGACGAAGTTTCATTTATAAATATGTTTAGATATTAAAAATAGATGTATTAATAAACAAATAAATTTTGAAATTCCAATAAAATCTTATGATCAACTATATTTTCAATGGATATTTGAGTAGATGCCACGTTTAAACGGAGTGTCTACATTATATATATATATATATATATATATGTGTGTGTGTGTCCGTTTGAATATTATTTTAGTCGATACTCGTATTTGAGTAGATATTCTGTTTTTAACCAAACAGTATATTTATATATTTATTTCTACCGGCCTGATTATTTACGATAAATTTTGTACGAACCTGCGAGCCCTATCAACATAGGGAAAGCCACCAATTGATCTGGCGTGTCTGAGACTACTCGACCACGAATGATATCACAGTTTAAACGAAGTCAAAACAAGCCGATATAACACAATTTTCGATTCTACGCAAATAATCACCTCTGCTCTGAAATGTCTCGTAATGTCAACAAATGTAAACATACAATGTTACAGAAAATCTCGAAGATTAACGAAATGGTTTAACAAATGACATATTGAAATTATTTGTTTGAACATTATTTTTAATCGTTACTCGTATTTGAGTAGATATTCTGCTTTTAATGAAACAGTATATTTATTTCTTTATTTAGATATATATATATATTCTTTAACGTGTGTGTGTGTGTGTGTGTGTGTGGAGAGAGAGAGAGACTAAGGTTAGTGGGTGCCTGTACTACATATCGTTGAAAGATTCAACCATAAATTTGTCCCAGTGCTAATCTGGTGTCGTTTTCATATATCGACAGATGCCTGTAATTATCTGATCGGATATCGAGACTCAAATGACCTCCCCCACCTCACCATACCGGCTCAACTCACACCGCTTCCACGCCCCCGCTACTCACCTTTAGTCTTATCTCTATTCGCTGTATCACAATGTTTGAATTAGCGCATTTCACTGTCATCACAGATTCTAATTCACACGAGGCGATGTCTTGTGGCTTCCAATAGAGATTCGTTTTCAATTTTGGGGCTTTCATTGGGTTGGACTATTTGTGACACATTTATTGATACAATGGACGATAATCAATTGAAAGATGGCGGTATATAATCTTCTTACCATGATATCTGTTCTATGTGTGTTCCAGGAGACGAACAAAGCATTATCTAATATACACTTTCTCTCTCTCTTTTTTTTTTTTTTTTTTACAAATGTTCAAATACAAGGCCCAAGAGCCCCTCAATGTTGATTAATGTGTGGAGTTGTCTTAGCGAAAGAAAGGAGAAAAAATGTCAGTGTTCGAGTGGGAATATTAGAAGAGAGAAGTTGAAGTACCTTAGAAGGAACCGGAAACCTAACACTAAACAGGAAATAAAGAATAAATCTCTGCTCCTGTTCAATATACCAGGGAAGAGTGTGAACGGGACGTTAGACGAACGTACCTATTCCTCTTAAAAAACAAAAAAACAAACAAAAAAAGACTTTGGAAGGAACCGAAAACCTAATCCTAATCAATGGATAAACGTGTTCAAAAGACCGAGGAGGGTTGTGAACCTATATATATATATATATATATATATATATATATATATATATATAAATGAATATACTGTTTTATTAAAAACAGAATATCTACTCAAATACGAGTATCGATTAAATTTAATGTTTAAATAAATCATTTCAATATGTCGGTTGTTAAAACCGTTTCTTTAATCTTCTGATTTTCTGAAACATTGTAGGTTGACATTACGATACATTTCAGAGCAGAGGCGATTATTTGCTTAAAATCAAAAAGTGTGTTATATAGACTTGATTTGACTTAATTTAGACTGTGGTATTTTTCGTGGTCGAGTAGTCTAAGACGCACCAGATCAATTGGTGGCTTCTCCTATGTTGATTGGGGTCGCAGTTTCTAATCCTGCCGAATGACGCAAATTTCCGTACAAAATTTATCGTAAATAATCAGGCCGGTAGAAATAAATATATAAATATACTATTTGATTAAAAACAGAATATTTACTCAAATACGAGTATCGACTAAAATAATATTCAAACACACACACACACACACACACACACACACACACATATATATATATATATATATATATATATATATATATATATATATTCCATTTGTAAATGAGTTATAACGCGACCTAGGTTTCTACCATGAGTGGTGTCTTCAGGCGAATTGCAAATCGCCTGAAAACACCACTCATGGTAGAAACCTAGGTCGCGTTATATATAACTCGTTTACAAATATAAAATATTCAAAAGTTCTACAATATAATTGTATTGAACACTTTTTAATACAAATGTGCACTGGTCTAATCTCATTATGACTAGAAAGTAAGTAATTAAACTATCAGTATATATAAATGACACGGAAGAAAACAACCGCCCCCAAGGTATAATACAATAAAAATGGACTTGATAACAAATTCAAAAAGAAGAAAGCAAAGCAAAATATTATTAGCAAATAAACTGTTGCATCAAGCTACTCGGGTTTCAACCGGGAAGTATTTTCAGGCAAAAAACCTGCTGCGAAAAGATAGCTTACGGTTAAAACCCCAGTATCTTGGCGTTATACCTTATTTGCTATATATATATATATTCCTATAGAAAGGTGTGAGTTTGTAACCCTGGGTTTCACGCTCTTGCGATCGTTAGACAATTGATTAATTTTATTTTTTTAAATTGTCTATTTGTAGGGCTGCGTATATTGGCGTATTTTTGTGGAAGACTTAGTTTTTGGTCACAATAGGGTTAAACCAGTACACGTTTGTATTAAAGTGTTCGATGCAATTATTAAATATTAAATATTAAATATTAAATATTAAATATTTATTAAATATTAAATATTAAATATTAAATATTAAATATTAAAGTGTTCGATGCAATTATATCGTAGAATTTTTCAGTATTTTCCATTTTGAAAGAGTTGTTTCGCTACCCAGGTTTCTACCATGAGTGGTGTCTTCATTCATGGTAGAAACCTGGGTAGCGAAACAACTCCTTTTAAAAATGGAATCATAGTTTCACAGGGATCCCATCATACGTACATATGTACGTACGAGAAATCGACAACTGTCCGCGCGTTAACATCGCTACACAATTTGAATACAACAACCGAAATGTGTATATATGTGCACAACGGCACACATAAACATATATATGCCGAGCCCCATACGGTACGCATATGTGTTTGTGTGAGCCCCGGTGGGCGGACGCGCGCGTGTGTCTTTGCGCACGTCAACGGGTGTACAAATGTGTATATATGTCTGCGTCTGTCATAACGACAAATTTTCGTCTCACTTCCACAAAAATACACCAATATATGCAGCCCTACATATAACCAATTTTTTAAAAAATTAATCAGTTTGTCTGACGATCGTAAGAGCGTGAAACCGAGGGTTACAAACTCACACGTATCTATATGAATATGTCAGCTCTATCACTGATATTGAGCGCTTTCAAATATTTATATAATAAATATAACAAATTGCATATATACATTGATATTTATAATCATATACACACACTTTTCACATACGCGCGTGCACACACACACATATATATATATATATATATATATATATATATATATATATATATATATTCCATTTTTAAAGGAGTTGTTTCGCTATCCAGGTTTCTACCATGAGTGAAGACACCACTCATGGTAGAAACCTGGGTAGCGAAATAACTCGTTTAAAAATGGAAAATATTTAAAAAATTCTACTATATAATTGCATCGAACACTATATATATATATATATATATATATATATATATAATGTGGAGCAGGTGTTGTTGTGATTATGCTTAGTGCCAATATATTTCTTTTTAAGTGATTTACTGATAAAAATATACTTTGGCTAGCAGGTCTTTTGTCGTAAAGTGCTCGATATCGAGACAGAGATAGATTGTTAATAAGCTTACTATGGAGAAGTTTGTCCTTTAACTGAGCAGAGTCATGCCAATTTGGCAGTTTCGTGAAGACAACATTATGATGTCTTCATTCGTCAGGTTTTTTCAATCTGCTCTTTGGAGATTGATATTATTATAGCGCCTTCACTTTGACACGACTCTGTTAAGTAACAAACCAATTTTTTGCATTAACCATATATATATGGGTATGTGTGTGTGTAAGTTCAACTTTGCAGTCAACTTAGATCTTGAAAAATTTAAATGCAGTGTCAATCGTTATCTTCCGTCATATTAATTCCTCTTCTTTTATTGTTCTCTCTCCTTAATTATGTTTTCTTCTTCTCATATTATTATAAGTCCAATGCTAACAGTTTCTTCTCTCGCTTGTGGAACTCTCCTCCTGCTTCTTGCTTTTCACTCATCTTTGATCTTCAAAAGTTCAAATGCAATTTCAATCGTTACCTTCTGTTATTTTAATTCCTGATCTTTTATTGTTCTCTCTATTCAATTTAAGTTTTCATATGTATTTCAAAATCCGCAACTTATTGTGTCATATTTACTCTTATTTTGGATGAAATGATAAAAAACATGATGCTCTTTACACAGCACATTATTATTACGTTGTTGTTATTTTTATGAACAGAAATGTTGCATCGCTGATTTTACGAACATTCTTGCTGGATTGTGTAATGCTTAAAGACACGGAAGAAAATAATTAGAGAATCGAAATTAAATTCTGGTTACAACTGTTTACCAGCATTAATAACACTTATTAATTATTCTGTACAGGTAGCGTCTGAGTGGCAATTTTCTCTAGCACCTATCATCCACACTTATGGCTGTTGTGAGATGGCCAACTATACGTGTACAGTTGCTAAGAAGATTGCATGATAATGGATCGGCGACCTTTTTGCACGCACGCAAGAGATTTCTGGCATTATCTGAACTAACTTCGCAAAACATCCGCTTAATAGCGTTGTCACTGAACGAAGCCTGAAGTCAGGTTTCAACGCAGAAACAGGTTCAGTCGGCAAGCACTTATATTGTTTGATTGATTCATTCACATATTTTCTACGACTTATCAACCTTTTCAAGAAAATATAATCTACATATCTTTTTTATAATCATTTCACCCCAAGCAAGGCAAAAATACCACTGGTGTGCAAGGGGTGAGAGAGAGAGAGAGAGAGAGAGAGAGAGAGACGGTACAGGGGATATCAAAGAAAAGATAAGAGATGGATGGAAATCAAGTAGATAATAATAGATGGCAGTGGATTTTGCATTTAAACTTTTGGTGATTGTAGCTATTATGAAAGTGAGTTCCACAAACAGAAAGTGCGAGAAAAGAAACTTAAAGTAGAAGAAGCGATTATATTTAACTATTTTGATGTTAAAAAAATGGGATCTTGATGCCAATTTAGTAGCCCAAGTAAATACATGTAGTCGGGGTATTAGGAAAAAAAAGATCGTCAGAGCACTTTCTATAAAAAATACTTGTAAAAAAGGCAGAGGGAAGCCACATTACGTCGGTGAGAAAGTGACTGAAGGCGGGCTGCCAAGTCGGGATCGATTATATTGCAGATCCTCTTTTGGATTTTGTCAAGAACCTCAAGCTGAGTAGCAGGCGCACTCCACCAGATATGGCAACAGTATTCAATGCACGGATGAATGGTAGATTTATAAATGTGCAGAACGGATTCTGACAAGAAAAACTTCCTAGTCCGATACAGTGAATCAACCTTCCTAGCAGTAGATGCAGCTATGGATTCAATGTAGTCATTCTATTTGAGGTCATTTGAGAGGGCGAGGCCAAGGAGGCACAGTGAGTTGCTCTCTAGGAGACTAGCCTCATTAATTCTACTGGTAGGCAGGAACATAAAGAGCTTCAGAAAATTGTGGAGAGTTATGATCGATAACGCCCGGAAGAAACAAAGACTGCGATTTCAAGTGGAGGTTCGAAAAATTTATGTGGGGAAAAAAGTAAGAATCAAATACATCTCTTTGTTTTGTTTCATTGTCAGGTAGCTCGACAAAGGGCTAGGTACGAGATTGCGCTATGATAAAAAATAAGCAGAGAGAGAAGAAAAACCCAATCAAATGAAGAAATGTTTTATGCTACATATAAATCTAACTTCTTCTTTCTCTATGTGCCGTCTCCTTTTAGGACATAAGCGATTATAGCCCTCCACATCTCCCTATCCCTTGTAGCACTTGACATTTCTCTTGTTCCCCTTCCTCAACCCTACTCTGCTATCCATTTGATCACGTTCATATCACGTGTTGCTTTCCCGTCTCTCTATGTTTCTATCCGCCCCGTGAGTATCTGATTCTCCAAGACTTCCTTCTTCATTACATGACAATCAAGGCCTTGAAAAATCTAACTTATTACCTGTCAAATCATTATTAGAAAGAAGATGGATTCTGTCAATTCATTTCTCCTCTCTTTATGCCTTTCCTTCTCCCCTCTTCTTTCTCCCTCTTATTTACTTTGCACCCCCTATCCACTACGCTGCCTTCCTCCTCTCCTTTTCTCAACTTCTCTCTTCTTTCACTTCCTTCTCTCTATTTTTCTTCCCTTCATCTCCCCTTCTCTCTTTTTCTCCCCTTCATCCTCCCTCACTTTCTCCTCTTCCTCTCTTTTCTCTCTTTTATCTTCCCGTACTTTTTTGCTTCTTCCTCTTTTTCGTCTCTCTTTTTCTTCGCTTCTCCCTCTTCTCTTTTCTACCCTCTTCTATGTCTCGCCTTGATTCTCCTTTCGCTTTCTCCTCCTTCCGTCTTTTTCTGTTTCTTCATATTTATTTTTGTCACCTTCATCCTCTCCTCTCTTTTAGTCCGCTTCCCCATCTCCCCTCCTTTGCTCTCCTTCATCCTTCTGTCGTTTTTCTTCCCCTTCTCACTAACATGAAGTTGCTTAATAATAATAATAAGAAGAAGAAGAAGAAGAAGAAGAAAAAGAAAAAAATCCATATTGGGATGCATGACCCATATAAATTGCAGTTTACATGAATACTCAGATCTTTAACTCTATTTTCCAATGCTCCTTTATCAGCTGCTTCCTAATAAACATTTTTAACGAAGAAAATAAAATTCCCTAAAATGCAAAAAAACAATTAATAAAACAAATCGTAAAACTAAACCTTTATACTCCAGACTGGGTTGAAGGGGTTAACTTTAATTAAAGAAAGATAATAATAATAATAATAATAATAATAATAATAAAGATTTTAAAAACCATCAAATTAAATCAGGGGGAAAAATGTACAAAAAAAATATAAATAAATAAATAAATTGGATCACAAAACGAATCAGCCTGTTTTATATTTTAGGAGGGGAAGTCTTTATTTTCAAATTTCTAACTTAATTTCCCAACCACTCTAAGGGATTTTTTTTCTTCTCCACACAACATTTGAAACAGATATTCTCTCTCAAACCTGATAAAAGAAAAAAATATCTGGATGTATATGTGTAGAGAATTGGGTCTAATATAATCGATGAACAATTAAAGGTGCCACAGACGATGCCACCGTGTACACATTGGCAAACTTCTTTTTTTGTTTAAGTAAACACATGACACAGTGAGTAGTTTTCTCTGAGAGGAAGTGCATCCGTAAAAGAAAAAGAGAAAAACCTGACGAAGTCTGTTTCTGTTGCATTTCTTCATTCACTTTTCAAATGCTGACGACATTCTACCCTTTCACCTTTTTTTTTTTAAATATCATGTCGAGTTTATTTTATTTCGGAGGTAAAACGTGTATGGCGGTTGGGGCAATGAAAAGGATGTTCGACAGAAGAAAATTTTGTATTTTGTATAAAGGTAACGACAAAAGAAGAAGTGTAAAAAGAAAACATCAGAGAGAAAGAGGAAAATCAAAATATAAGAAAAAGGAAAGAGAAGAGAGAAAGCGAGAGAGAAGAAAAGATCATAGAAAAGAAAGAGAAAAGTGTAAAAAAGACAAAGAGAGGTGAATGAAAGAGTGTGGAGATGAGAGAAGAGGGAGATAAAAGAATAAAGAAAAGAACAGAGAAGACAACAGGAGGAGAAAAAGCGAGTGGAATAAAAGGGAGTAGGAAAGGAGAGCAAAGTGATGAAGGAGGAGGAGAAGGAAAGGAAATTGGAGATAAGAACAGAGGGGGAGGAAAAGACGGAGAAAAATAACGTGGAGAAGAGGAGGAGGTGGAAATGAGAGGTGGGGAAAGAAGAGGAGGACGAAAAGAGAGCTTGAGGAAGAGAAGGAGGTGGAATAGATAGTGTGGGAAAAAGGAGGAGAAAAAGAAGGGGATAAGGAGGAATATAGAGCGAGGGAGAAGTATACAAGAAAAGAGAAAAAAGCGATGCAGATCAAAGACAAGAGAAGAAGAGAATACGAGAGAGAGAGAGAGAGAGAGAAAGGAAGAAAGAGAAAGCAATTTAAGGCGAGGGAGATAAAGAGCAAAAGAGAGTTCAAAGAGAGGATAGACAGTTAAAAAAGAGTGAAAGGAAAATAGAGAGAGGGAGCGAAAGGGAATTCCTAGAGAGAGATAAACTAGTCTAAGAAAGATTCAAGAATGGCAATTTAACTTACATTATATATATATATATATATATATATATATATATATATATATATATATATATACACTATCTAAACTATAAATGAGTTACAGGCTGTCGAAATTGAAAATGCTCACCTGATTAACATATGCTCCCGATTTAGGAAAGTAAAAATGATAAAATAAAGAAATTTTAGATTTTACAAGACAAAATAAGAGAAAGAAAAAGAAAAACTTGAGAGCAATTCCTCTTATATAAGGATAATCAAAGAAGCAGACGACAAATACTTATCAGCAGATAAAAAGGATGGAAAAACAATTTCCAAACAAATAAGCTTTTTATAGTTTCAGGCAAAAAATGGAAAAGGGTTGTTTGAAATCCATCTCGTTCATTTCCTATCATAAGATTAATAGCAATCAGAAATGTAAACGCAATGGCAGAGAATCAGAATAAGCAAAGAATAATAAATAATTATAAGAATAACAAACACAAAAGTGTAAGCAATGATCATATAAGAACGAACAAGTAGTAGTAGTAGTAGTAGTAGTAGTAGTAGTAATAATAATAATAATTAAATAAATAAATAAATAAATAATCAGTCAGTCAGAGGTCAGCTGCTGAGAAAATGTCGTGCAAGAGAATTTTTCTCTCATTGTCGCTTTCCTTTACTTACTAACATCCAGGGTATTCGAACCAACTTCTATAGCGTTTTCTCTCTACCTTCGTAACTGTCTTCATTCCTGTGTTCATATCCTTTTGCCCTTTCCTTTTTCTCCCCCTGTAGCTGGTTCGTCTTTGTCTTCACTCTTTTCCTGTCTAAAACTTTAACTCTCTTATGTAGCCCCCTGCACATCAGTGGCAGTACCGCTTTGCTTGAGGTGAAATGATTAAAAACAATAAATAAAAATAAAGGACTACAAATAAACTACAAGAAAACTGAATGCATAGTCATTAGTAAAAAACAAAAATAGCTAAAATACCAACTACAGGTGGGGGATACTAAAATCAAGCAGGTAGAGGAATTTAAATACCTGGGAAGTGTTCTAACAGAAGATGGAAAATGCGACATTGAGATCCGAAGGCGAATTGGCATGGCCAAGCATGCATTCCAGAAAATAAGCAGAGCATTAAGAAACAAAAATTTCGGTAGAAACGAAGAAGAGTCTACTGGATTGCTATGTGATGTCTGTTTTTCAATAAGGCAGTGAATGTTGGACAATCTCTTCAAAGATGAAGGAGAGACGTTAAGTAACCGAAATGTAGTTCTACAGAAGGATGCTGGGGATACCATGGACCGAACATATGAGCAACTATTAGGTTTTGGAGGGGATGGAAACGAAAAGCGAACTAATATTTAACATTGGGAAAAGATAGCAATTCCTTGCACATGTAATGAGAAAGGAGGTCTTGGAGAATCTGATACTCACAAGTCAGACAGAGGAAAGCAACGCGTAACATACTTGATGGTGTTTGAGCAAGTGGTTGGCAGAGTGGGGTCTGCATAGGAGAAAGCGTGCCAAGAGCCACTAGGGATAGGCAGATGTTGAAGTCATGATCGACTACGTCCTGAAGGGACACGACACATAGAAGAAGAAGAATCTATCTCATATAGATAAGTCTATACTATACATTTATCCTTAAAATATTGCTGTCACATATGGTCCGGTGCTCCTGCTTTTTACCTTGAGCTCCTTCATAAAATACAAAAAAGAATCAGCAATATTATCGTTCCTGATCTGGCCACTTGGCTTCAGTATCTTACCCTCCGCCGTAAGGTTGCATCCCTGTAACTTTTTTTATTAATACTTTCATGATAATTATACGCTGTGGTACCAAGATGTATTGAATTTTAAGCACTGTGGTATTGAAATCTCATCAATTTACAGTAGAGCTGCCTAGATATAGCCGTAAGTTCTATACTAACAGTTTTTTCTCGTGCTTCTTGCACGTGGAACTCCCTTCTGGTTCAATACTTTCCAGCCAACGTTGAGCTGAAAAAATTTAAATGCAATGACAATCACTATAGAATTCCGTAACTCATTAGAATCGTAAAGGTACCAACTTTACGCTCCATTTGTAACAGAAGTGATGTGTCTTGAACATGATTGCCTAACAGAGCCTGGTCCACTCCAGGCTGATTTAAATTCAGTGTTTTTCATTTCCGACACTGGCTGTAAATCAAAGAGACGGGCTCCAATTTGTTATGCTATTTGTCCATAGATGTGATGAGAAGAGGTACATTCATATCTTTCCCAGTGGAATCTAAGGGTAATAAACTCGACAAAATTTCAAACTCGTCTCTCCAATGTCACATTCTGAGCCGCTGTCAATTACATAACTATGCACTCATATATGGGTGTTGGTACTAAAAACACAAAGTTGTTCAGGAAAAACCTCATGCTGTACCATTTACGTAAATAATAATCATAGAACAAAGTAGAAGACAATAACTTATAAAAGATTTTAGAATATTACAATGGGTAGTACATATTTCATCGCGTCCTGATGTTGTTATCGCGGCTCGTTAGACCCAAATGGTACAACAGTTGGTCCTCAAAATATCCCCCCACTCAAAAAAAATTCCTTTTCTTTTATTCTTTTATTCAATTTTACATAGCGTCTATGTAAAATTGAATTAAAAAAAAGGAATTTTTTTTTTGGGGGGGGGGATACTTTAAGGACCAACTGTTGTACCATTTGGGTCTAACGAGCCGCGATAACGACACCAGAACGCGGTGAAATATGTATTACCCATTGTAATATTCTAAAATCTTATATATATATATATATATATATATATATATATATATATATATATATCTCCAAATGAACAAGAACGAAGAAAATAATTGCAACATTCAAAACTTCAATTTAAAACAATATAAAAATAGAGCAATGAATATTAATTATATATCACCATCATTGTTAACTACCTGATGAAACATTGTTCACTCAATGTCGAAATAAAATGCAAAATTTTGGAGTAGTTTGTACATGTTCTAACGTAATAATTTATATATATATATATATATATATATATATATATATATATATATATATATATCGAACTGGTAGCACGTTTATACTGCAGTTGTAAAAAAGGTGGTGTGTCTTGGGCAAGATAGCCTACTTCTCTGGTTTGAATTCAGAATTTCCTTTTTCACAATTGTTTGCCAACCAAGGATACAAACTGATCCAGATATCTGTCCTGCTATCTATTGGATGAGAAATGATGGCTTCAGAACATTCATAAAGATAATTGAGCATTAATAAAAATTCGAACTTGTCTGTTCGGCTTCTCATTCCAAGCGGCTATCAATTTCACCACTGCGCATCCAGATCTTGGCGCTGGTACCAAAAAACGCAAAATTGTTAAAGAAACCTACTACTGTATCATTCTTGTACAATATTTATGGGGCAATGTCGGAGACATTAATATATCTGCAGTGAACCTTATAAATATTTATACAGAATCGGATGAAAAAAAATGGTTATAAATAATATTAGTTTATTTTTATCAAGCGGCAAATGAAGTGGGTAAAGACGGGCTGAAAAATTATGAGAGGCGGTTTTATTTCGATATAAAACACCGCTGCTTTAATGACCGGAGTGTTGAGCATAAATCACAAAACTATATATATATATATATATATATATATATATATATATATATATATATATACATACACGTGATTATAGTTATACTCGTGTCCAAAACCTTCCCCGAAAACTTTCGAACGAAGGAAAAAATGGTTTAAAAAAAGAAAGAAACATCTTAGGACATGAATGTCTGTCAAAAGTGTTTGGACAGAAATCAGCACGAAGCCCTCCCCCCCCAAAAAAAAAACAAACACGAGTAAGCATCTCCTAAACGAATCGTCAGGGAAAGCTTTCCCTGACGATCCGTTTAGGAGAAACCTAGGTAGGTTCGTCTGGCTCATTAGGTGCTATTATATATAGTCATCGGTAAACAGATCTGTTTCGCTGTATCACAGCTCATCAGTACGGTTAGACTCCGATTGCTTTTAACCCAGGATTGAAACCCGACCGAAGTGGCGTCAGTCGGCGGTTCTACCTCTGGGCCATGATATATATATATATATATATATATATATATATATATATATATATAATCCTGGGTTAAAAGCAATCGGAGTCTAACCGTACTGATGAGCTGTGATACAGCGAAACAGATCTGTCTGCGGGTGACTATATATTACGGAAAGTCCCGGAGATTAACGAAATGGAACCCTAACAACCGATATATTTATTTGTTTGAACATTATTTTTAATCGATATTCGTATATTCTGTTGTCTTTTTCTTTAACTAAGCAGTATTTATATATATATATATAACTCTAACAGCCTGAATATTAACGAGAAATTTTGTTAGGAAAATGTGCGTCATTCGGCATATGTTGTTAGGGGTCGCAGGTTTGAATCCCTTTGTGGTGCTGTGGATATCGGCTCGGGACGAGAAATCGGAGAGGCGAGTTCGAATTCCAGTTGAATTCCTTGCATTCACTTCCGCGCAAATACTCTTGGAAAAGGTAATCTGTCTTTTATCTCTCTATTTATGGGTTAAATAGCAGGACAGATTGGGTTCTATAGCATTGGTTCGTAACCAGCATACCACGGAAAGTAATGGCAATCTAATGCGGAATAATCTTCTACCCAGTCAGATATGGTCGCCCAATCGTGTTTCATGTATGGCGTTTTATTGAATAACTGATATGAATTAAGATGACAAGTTTTCTAAAAGACATAAGCTACATCTATCTCCTTTTCCATTATAAGAATTTATATATCTCGCCCTTTAACAAAGACACATCTGAATGGTTGGAGCGCCGAGACACAAGAAAAAAGGGTAAAGCTTAGGTTAATGGTGAGTACTAAATGCGAACTTTGGTGAGCAGACGATCTTCAGTATTTTAGAAGTAAATCAGTTTTTTCCATAAGACATGTAAACTCTCAGACATTTACAAAGTTTTTGTAGACTCTCAGACATTTACAAAGTTTTTTTTTCTTTTACCAAAATAAGGAATTCACCTGTGACTTGGTAAGTATATGAAAGAAAAATAACCTATCTCTTAAGAATTTCGACAATCGTGTCATTTTCATTCATGGAAAATATAGAGATTTCTCTTCTCGTTGCAAGATTTGGAAATCAAAATTTTCCTTGTTTTAGACTGACTAATATCCAAGGCTAATGAGCCAAGTCCAATCTGTTATTAATCCAAATCCTCACTCCGATTGGAGGAATACTGTCCTAACTAACCATGTCTTCAGGAGTGTAGCCATAGTCACCACGTTTGGTCATCTGCAAGTTGGTGAGGTTATTTCACCCATAATTGGAGACTTTAAATTCAAATTGAACATTCTCCTAAACTGGTTTCCTACCAAGGTTATAGAAATCGGTCTTCCCTGCTATTTATCCATAACTGGGGGACAGAAGAAATGGATAAGCACTTTTTCCAAGGGTATTTGCATGTAATGTTTTTTAACCAGCTTTCTTTTCATAGTTGATAAAGAAGGAAACTATGTTAAAAACATTGATTTGGAATCCTGAGACATTTGTATTCAGTTTGGTAAACTTCGTAAACTTCTACTATTATAAACTAATTAATACGATTACTGTTGAATAAAATAAAACTTTAAATTGCAATAACAAACGATTTAGTTGTGTGCTACTATCATACAACCTCCAATGGTCACACATTTTCGTGGTGGAAGGACGTGCGTGGGTCAATAATGTTGGAAGTTCTAAACTCCTGATAGGGTCACCCTTGGCGGCAAGGCCAAATACGAGGACCAAGGCTAAGCGTGATCAACCCCAGCGGTGGAACATGCAGATGACGATTACAAGAGATCTTAATGGTTGAACCAACAGTTGAAGTGGTCTACGCATAAGAGACATGCTATAGAAGCCGCCACTCGAAATTATAATGGAGTCGGCGGCAGTCTGTTGCATTTTCATAAGTGGATTCTGCGTGTCTATTTCCCTATATGCCTTAGAGAAAGACTATGAAATCCTGTGTGCGGGTCACTTCCCGGCAAGCCGAGGTCCGCCTTAAATAAATTCAGCACTTTCTTTTACACTGATTTTCTTTCACCGCCAACCATTTCTTGCAAAACGAAACGGCGACAGGGAATTGTTGACGGGTTCAAGTGTTGGTGAAACTGGAACCCTTTAGATCTGAACCTACACATTAGCGGCAAATTTAATTATCAATGCCATCATCAGAAAGAAAGCGATCAGCAAAGAAGAAATTAAATTCTTGGATGCGAGATAACGCGACGACACAACAGTTTTTGTTTAATTCCGGTATTCTAACGTTTGCTGAAACCAATTTCATGCCATTTGTCATTTACACGGTCAAACTAAAACTTTTATCATCTGACTATATTTCTCAGATGAGACATTGTAACTATTTTCACTTTTTACAACGTTCAGACTTGTTCTCATGTTCATTGTCACATTTACGACGTTTCAGACGTTGTACGATCCAGCCTTGTTCAGGATCTGACTATATTTCTGAAATGAGGTAACTATGGTAACTATGTACCCCATTTACAACGTTCAGACTGTTATCCTCATCTATGTTGCCATATTCTGAACGTTTCGGTTATACGTTCCAGCCTTCTTCAAGATCTGTCAATATTTATGAAACATTGTAACTTCTTCTTCTTCTATAAGCCCTGTCCCTTTAGGACGTAGGCGATAATGGCTTTCCACGTCTTCCTATCCCTGGTGGCTCTTAGCACGCCTTCTCCTGTTACACCATGCAACCGTCGTTCCATCATCCACCTGATTAGGTCCTTCAAATATGTTATCCGTTGCTTTCCCCTGTCTCTTTTCCCTCTATCTGGCCTGTTAGTGTGAGGTTCTCCAATTCCTCCTTCCTCATTGCATGTCCCAAGAACTTCAGCTGTCTCTTCTTGATGCTCAGTATTCATATTTTTTTTGTTTCCATCATTTCTAAAACCTCATCATTGCTCACATGCTCAATCCATGATATTCGCTGCATCCTTTTGTAGAGCCACATTTCCACTGCTTTAAGTTTTTCCTTCATCTTTGATGATATTGTCCAGCATTCACTGCTATATTGAAGAACTGACAGCACATAGCAATCCAGTACCCTCTACTTTGTTTTTAGCGAAATTGTCCTGTTTCTTAATACTTTATTCAACTTCTGGAATGCTTCATTCGCCATGCCAATTCGCCTTCGGATCTCTGTGTCGCATTTTCCGTCTTCTGCTATAACACTTCCCAGGTATTTAAATTTTTGTACCTGCTTGATTCTAGCATCCCCGTTGCACTATTTACATCTTTCGGACTGTTGTCCTCAATCTTCCTTGACATATTAACGACGTTTCAGCCGTTGTAGGCTCCGGCCTTGTTCAGTATCTGTCTATGCTTCTAAAATGAAGTATTTTAACTCTAATAGTCAGCAGCAGTTCGTTGCAGTCTTATAACTTGATTATTCTTGTCTCATTCCATATGTGCCGAAGAAAAAGCTCATGTAATTAGGTAAGTGGGTCTCTTCCTGGCAAGTTAAGGCCCACCTTAAACAAATTTACGTCATTGGCACCTTCTTGTCTGATATTTTTTTCACCTCTAACCATTTCTTGCAAAACCAAACAGCGTTAGGGAATGGATGACGACTTCAAGTGTTGGTGAAACTGTTAGCGGCAAATTTAGTCATCAATGCCATCATCAGAAAGGAAGCGATCAGCAAAAAAGAAATTAAATTCTTGGATGCGAGATAAAACCAGCAACGACTATCGTACAAAATAAAGATTTGCTGACTTCTGAAATAGAAAAAAATACTAAAGAGCTGACATCATCACTTCAAATCGCCATTGAGGAAATAATGACTATTAATTTCTGATTAGCATTAACACATTTTACTCAGATAAAACAGGTTGATAATAAAGTCACCTTCAAAGCAGATTACGGCACAATCCACTAATAAAAATTGCGAATTATCAAGGAGCGTGATACATCGTCATTAACAAACTGGTCAATTAATATGGCCATTGGACTTCATATCATATACGACGAACGGACAGACAGCTGGGAAGGTCGTTAAAGATTTAGCAGCATTAATTCTGAAAATCCTTTAAATATCTTTGTGAATAATTATGCTGATGGCAGAATGGCATATGCGGTTTTGTGCGTTATATATATATATATATATATATATATATATATATATATATATATATATATATATATATATATACAGTACTGTGCAAAAGTATTAGGACAAAAACTATTTTATCTTTTATGAGGCACTAAAATAAAGTTTAAAATCGCCCCTGTCCTAACACTTTTGCGCACTACCGGTAGTGTGCAAAAGCATTAGGACAGGGGCGATTATCCTAAAAACCTCACTGAAATTCAAATACAGGGTGAAAAGCCAAACCTTTGTAAGAAATATTTAACTAAAAAGAAAGAGGAAGGAATGCGTTGGAATTTGAATTGGCCCCAATAAATTCCTGATCTCAATCCTATTGAACATCTATGGGATATTTTGGATAAAAAAAATTGATAAATCTAATGTTACTTTGCAAGACACACTTTCGGAACAAATACAAGCTGCTTGGCAGAAGATACCATTAGATATATTGAAAAAGCTTGTGATATCAATGCCTGACAGAATGAAAGCTATGATCAAAGCAAAAGGCTAATATACTAAATATTAAATTTATTTTGTAACAAGTTTTTTTTTTCATGTTTAAGCATTTGTTGAGTAAATCAAATAAAATTACTTTAATTAAGTTGTTTATTTTCTGTCAATATGCCTTATGAAAGTAAAATAGTTATAGTTCTTGTACTAATACTTTTGCACAGTACTATATATATATATATATATATATATATATATATATATATATATATATATATATATCCCTGAAAGTAGTTAATATCCAGTCTTTCGAGGCCATAGCAATCAATTCTACTTGTTACGCATCTTGGTTTCAACCTTTTTCCTATTTTATATAAATGGTTTACCGGAGAGTATATCCTGGTCATTTGTGAATAATTAATCTGATGACACAATGTTATGTGGGTGCACCTGAAAAACTCCAGATGACCAGAGCTGGGTAGCTGATCTCTCCTCTGCTTTAGCTCTAACAGCTCAGTGTGGAAAAAGCTGTTTGGAGAATAAACATTGCTGATAGTTATAAAAGATAGGAAGTTGTGGAGAGCCATGGTCAGTCTTCTTAATGAGCTTGTGTAAATTGATGACACAACAGGAACTTGGTGGGATAGTAAGTGATAAACATTGCTTAGAGCTACATAGGATAGGAAGTTGTGGAGAGCCACGGTCAGTCTTCTTAATGAGCTTGTGTAAACTGATGAGACAACGGGAACTTATAAAATAAAACTTAAATAGTTATTCCCTTACTATCTATCCATTAGTAAGGGAATAACTATTTTTAGAGTTACAAAGGATAGGAAGTCGTGGAGAACCATGATCAATCTTAATGAGCTTTATTAAACTGATGGTAGAACGAGAACTGAGAGGGATAGTAAAATACAGATAAAAGATACACAGAGAGTGTTCTACTTTTCTCAAACAGCCTTGCTCATCTTCTAGACTGGTTGCCAACCAAGGCTAAAAATCCCATTGTGATCAAATACTTAGCCCACAAATTGGACAGAGAAATAGCTTCATACTTTTACCGGGGAAATTTGCACGTAAGTGAATGTAACGAAGTCGACTGGAGTTCGATCTCGGCTCTCCGATTTTTCATTCCGTGCCGGTATTCACTGCAATTATATTCAATTTTCATCATAAAATAAAATCTTTTTACCCCTGCTATTATATTCTTAAGAATACCAGGCTTCCTGGGTATGACGGTAAACATCCGGCAGTTTGAATGATTGCTACCACATATAGTCAGGTTCTTTTCCTATTTACCTAGGGCTACTTGATAAAATCTTAAGAAATGTCAGCTATATTCTTAGTCCTGATCTGGTAGGTCGGTTTCAATCACTTTCCCAACACTTTTAAGGTTGCTTCCCTCTGTCTTCTCTATAAACACTTTCACGATAATTATTCAAATAGTACTTAAACCTTTTGAATTTAAGCACGTCGAGATCTCATCAGTTTACAGTTGAGCTGGCTAGATGTAGCCGTAAGTTCTATGTTAATAGTTTCTTTTCTCGCACTCGCTAGTGGAACTCCTTTTAACTTCATGCTTTCCAGTCAACTTTAATATGCAAAATATTAAATGCAATGTCAATCACTATCTACTGTCCTCCTGATTACTCTTTTCTCTTCCTGCTCATTCTTCCACGCCCTTTGTGTCTTAGTGACTTTACTGCCTTGCATGGGGTGATACTGGTTAAAAAAAACAAGAAAAACAACTTGTAAGGTTTCTTAAATCAAGCCTGTAATCTCAATCAGGAACTTTTTTTTATAGTCATATCGCCCCAAGCAAGTCATTTTATTGCCGCTGTTTTGCAGGGGTTACATAGGAGGAAAGTTATGAGAAAGAGTGACAGGTTATAGGGGGTGTCAGGAAGTAAGAGAAAAATGAGAATATTGATGAGAGTGGAGTGAACGGAGAAAGGAGCATGAGAGAGAGGATGCAGATTAGTGAGATAGGAGATGACTATTGACTTTACATTTAAATTCTTGGAGATTATAGCTGTCGGAAAAGCAATTAAATGAAACCGAATTCCACAGGCGGGAAGTGCGAAAAAAGAAGCTGTTGGAATAGAATTTACGTTTACAATTTATTGGTTTCTCAGTAAAAGGGTGGGACCTAGTTGCTAATCTTGTGGCTCGAGTAAATTTATATATAGGGGGCACTAGTGAGCTAAATTCATCGGAACTGAAGCCGTGAAAGTATTTTAGAAGAGACACAAGGAAGCCACATTGCGCCGGTGAGAAAGTGACTGTATCCGAGCTGCCAAGTCGAATCGAAGAATCAAACTCATACTCGGTGCCTTTGCCCTTGTCCAGAAGAGGGAAGTAATATAACTTTATGCAGACCTTTTGTTAAATCGGTCTAATTGTTCGCTTAGTCTACGTAACTTCCCCACACTGACTTGTGTCTGATCTGCTTCCTAACCTATCCAAAAAAAAAAAAAGAAAGTATTTTCAATGCAATAAAACATAAAAAGTGGGAAGAGAGAAAAAAAGGCGCCTCCCTTCTGGTTTCCGGTTTTTTATGCTGCCGGCTTTCGCACAGTTCGTAATGCTTCCTTCCTTTAGTGAAAAAGTATTTAATCTAACATTGTTGAGTTAAGACTTTGCTATTTTCCTTTCTCCGGGTAAGTAGACAATTTTTTTTCTATTCTTGTTTTTCTTCCTCTTTAACTAAAGACCCACAAGGCAAAACTCTTAGAATCTCATCCAATAACTTTAATAACTTTCCCCCGCCAGTGAACCAATCAAGTATCCTGATACAAATTAACTGAAATCAGGACGTTCTTTTCAATCACTCCAAATTCGTACAATATTGTTTTCGTTAAAAACGAGGCTACGGGGTTGGCTTAATGTGTTACATTCCAGCTTGACGTATTCATTTCTTTTTATCGAATTGTCGAACATGACAATATAACTAATGAAATCCTAAGGTTCGGTGGGTTAAATATTCTTAAATTTTAATCTAATCTCGCGTTTAACAAGCGCTTTTATTGGCTGTGCTCTTGAATGCGTAGCTAATGAGATGTTAGTCCACTAAGGCAAGTTTCGAATTTGTTACATAAATATATTCCCTGCAAGTTGTTGTTTGAGCCGTCTTTTTAAACAAGGTGTTTTAATCACTGCTGGCTGGATGTATTTTCTTTTTATCATTTCACTCCAAGCAATGCAATAATGCCACTAAGACGCCAAGGTTTACTAGGAGAGAAGGTAATGAGAAGACTTTAATAAGGAGAAAGAACAATAAAAAACTGGTTTCGGGAAAACAGAAGATGGCGATAAAACCACAATGACGCAAGGGGTTACTGGGAGTGAAAGAGAATGAAAAGACTAGTGAGGAGAAAGGACAATAAAAAAAACAGGCTTCAGGAAGACAGAAGATGGCGATAATGCCACTAAGATGCAAGGGGTTACAGGGAATGTAAGAGAATGAGAAGACTTTAGTGAGGAGAAAGGACAATAAAAGAACAGAATTCAGAAAGATAGGTATCAAGAAAAAGAATTATTACCAGCAACACATTTTTGAATACAAAACTAGAAGACATCTTCAGTTTTCTAAAATAAAATAAAAATTTTCATCAAAATCCGACTAAATCAACCTTCTCACTATAACTGAACATAAAAAAATACCTTAAAATACTACCTTTACCATGAGAAACAAACCTTTGTGCTAACAAAAAAGTGGTCGTTAATATATTAACTGTCGTGAATCTTCGTCGCCAATTTGCTGTTGAGTTGTTGCGGTGAAATTTCACCTCAAAGTTTTAGTGACCGGTTTGTGCCGGATATAAGACACGGAAACAAGAAGGTAGGTTCAAAATAGTGTAGTAGTATAACAAGAACATATGTATAAGTGTTAATAATCAGTAAATAGAAAGTAGAGTTACGCCGCTTATTGCCTGACTAGTCAGCCAGTTAAATGCCATACGTGATAAACGCTTGGGCGATCATGTCTCGAAAGTGACATGACTGACTGGGTAGATAATTATCCCGCAGTAGGTTGCTATTACTTTCTGCGGTAGACTGGTTGCCAGCCAAGGCTATAAAACCTAATCTGTCCTGCCATTTAACTCATAGCTGGAAAGAGAAGAGAGATTATATTACATTATTATATTAAGTATAATTAGTGGGGGATCAGTTTATCACTTCATAACGATAGAAAACTGATCCCTCACTTTATGCCCAGTAGAAGTTTAAATTGTTTCCAACTATTATATTCAGTCAGTCAGTGAGTCAGGTGCCATTCGTGATAAAGGCTTGGGCGATCATGTCTCGAAATAGACATGACTGACTGGGCAGATGATTATCCCGCAGTAGGTTGCCATTGCTTTCTGCGGTACACGGGTTGCCGACCCAGACTATAGAACCCAATCTGTCCTGTTATTTAAGCCATAACTTGAGGGAATGGACGGATTAATACTTTTCCCAAGGGTATTTGCGCGTAAGTGAATGCTAGGAATTCCACTGGGATTCGAAAACTAGTATTTATTTGCTTTCCCACTTAAGACAAAATGTGACACAAGGTCTTTTTAATGTGGGTAATCCGAGCCATATAGCCCGGGCAAAATTTATGTCTATTTTTCCCCAGACGAACTCTACCACTCTACCCTTCGGTAGATCCTCGACTGGCAGAGAGTTCAACAAATCTCAAGGCAGAACACAAACTGCCCTCCTGAAGTCACGCAAGTAATTATATATAGTTAGAGGAAGAGTCCATTCCTCGTAGAAAGGCGCCATAACATTAACCAAACTAATCCACTGTTAAAATATAAAGATCATTAGGTAACTAAATCTTTCCAAATCATGACTGAAACAAATTCCCGTAAATTCATCTGCAAGTAACGAATATCTCATTATTACTTCCAAAGTTACTGCGTGGATACTTGCATTTAAAATAGATATCCCTTTCTTTTTAACTTCAAACACAGCATATTACTTACACTATTTAGATTGTTCGGACAGCTATCCTCCTCTTTGTTGCCATATTTTGGCCGTTATATACTTCGGCTTTCTTCAAGATCTGTATTTATTTACACTATTTACGTTGTCCTCACCTTTGTTGCCATACGCGCGACATTTCAGTCGTTGTATGCTAAGGCATACTTCAGGATCTGACTATATTTCTGAGATGAGGTATTGTAATTATTTACACTCTGTACATTGTTTAGACTGTTGTCCTCATCTTTGTTGCCATGTTCACGATGTTTCAGCCCTTGTACTTCCAAGTCTTTTTCAGGATAAATAACTCAGTGACTTGACCCAAAAGAGTTGTGAGTTCCATACCTGGCCATAGCAGAGGTGAACAAAGACTTGGAGAGTTGAGTTAAAGCGAAATAATTGATACTGAGATATCTGGAAGAAGCATGGAACATAGAACAAGAACAATCTACTTCAAGAAACGAAATAAAAGATTCAGTTTAAAATTCCAATAACCTGAAGATGGCCGAAGCATACAACGGTTGAAATGTCGTGAATAAGCAACAAAGATCAAGACTAAGGTCCAAACAATGTAAATAGTGTAAATAAGTAAATTACCACATCTCAAAAATAAAGACTTATTAGTGGATACATGTGTTGAAATAAACGTTTCATTTCTATTTGAAACATTTTATATTACAGCCTTGGTTAAATTAACTGAAATAAAATAAATAATGTCTTTCTAGGATCTTTCACACTTTCTCTGATCACGTGTACGTCGTTACTTGGCGTTGTTTTTCTCTTTCGATCGCATTTTCTTTTACGTTTTGGACTGATGGATCTAGTTTGTTTCTTCGTCTTGATGACACGACTGACAATTTAAAGACTGACACCAACAATAACCGCAATCTCTCTGTAAAGCTTGTGTTTGTGCAGCATTTCAATTTTGTACTCTTCCTTGGAGTAACGTCCATCGCAGACAATGGTAGGACAACTAATCAATAGTCAAGACAATAGTGTCTGGGCGTGATTAAAATATGATGTACTCACGGATGACAATATTTTCAAGGCCAAACAAATTTCACCATACACCCCGAAAATAGATTCATATTACTTGCACACCACTGCAAATGACCTAATCTAAGAAAAAAAATAGACATCGATTACACCCTGTCACTCTAGTGGGTTTAAAACTGTATGATAAAAGCAAAGAAACGAAAGCTGTAGTTAATTAATTTGTGCAAGAGTGTACGTCTACTGGATAATGTGCGCACCCATAAAAACTGAACCAAGAAATTAATCACACGTGTGCTGATCACACTGTCATCTGTGTTAATATTCTATCGAGACTTCAATTTTTTTTTTTTTACTTTTAGAATTTTTTCTCTCCAAGGGGAGTGGGGACAACAGACGCTCCTATACATATGGTGCAGTAAAAACAACTGAGACACCATCGACTAAAAATTACCTTGAATCCCTTTAGCAGAGCGGCCCGCCTTATGATAAGCCATATCTCATGCGGCCCACTGGTCGGAAAATGTTGCCCCTGTTTGCAATGTGACAGGCATTGATAATTCACGATGCAACTAGATAAGGCAATATATATAGTGTTCAGTAATTAAATTAACAGTTGGATCGCATCTATATATATATATATATATATATATATATATATATATATGAGAACCAATCCTTCTTTCAAATAGTCACACACGCAAAAAAAAAAAGTTTAATTTTTTTCTCTCTGGCCTCAGAAGACATTTTCTCTTGAAGCCTCTACTTAGGTTACAAAGCAAAAAGCCTTTTATCTGTTACCCAAAACGAAATGTGTAAATAATTGATGTATTTAGCCATCTTCTAAAATTTATGCCCATTTATCAAAGCAAAAAGTAGTAAAAGGAAAACCATTAGAGTGTCGGGAAAGGCAGGATTTAATTCTAGAGGATTCCGTTTTTATAGCTCTAACAGCCAAGGCTGGTGGGTCCCTGAGGCAGGCATAGAATGAAAGGCTATTAAAAGTTGAGCTAACAATCATCAACCATTTTGTCAGACTTGGCTTCCTCAGGTCGACTGTCTAAAATTCCCCAAAGGGGAGCTGCTTCTTTGCAAAGGTTACTAACATTTAAAGGAGTCTCCGGGGGAAATACTATCAATAGTTGATCATGGACAAGGAACACACAGGCAGACATCTGGGGCCAGAGGAATTTTCCAATAGAGGTAGTTACACAAATAATCGGAAAGCAAACAGCGTTTCTGCCTGGGTCATTAGTTGAAGAGGTTGCGTTTCTCTTCCAGCCAAATAACTTGCACATTGACTACATTTCATTTTTCTGACAATAAAATTGCTTTTGCTTCTATGTGCCGTGCCCCTTCAGGACGTAGACAATCATGGCGTTCTACTACTCCCTATCCCCTCTAACTCTTAACAGCCCTTCTGTTAACGCTCCCAAATCCTGCTCTGCCATCCATCTGCTCAAGTTCATCAAGTATGTCATATTTTTGCTTTCCCCTGTCTCTCCTTTCCTCTATCCGTCATGTGAGTATCTTTTTTATATATATTGTGAGTAAAGAGTTCTTCCTTTCTTTCACGTACCGTGTCTCTTCAGGACGTAGGCGATCATGGCCCTCCATATCTACCTATCTATAGTAGCTTTTAACACACTTTCTCCTCTTATTCTTCTCAAACCCTGCTCTCTCTTCAATTTGCTCAAGCCTATCAAGAATATTATGTGTTTCTTTACACTGTCTCTCTTTCCCTCTATCTTCCCTGTGAGTATCAAATTCTCCAAGCCATCCTTCCTCACTACAGGAGACATATCCACTGGGCCATATGTCCTTCAAGACATCAGTGTATGAATTTCTGGGACGCGTGGCCCGGTGGATCAGAGTGAAGCTCTCTGACAGGCACTTGCTTTTATTTTTATTGATTCGTTTTTTACGGCTTATTTAAAGCCAGATATTTTTAGATTGTGAAAATTCTTTTTCAGATAATATTTTAGTGATTCAAGTCTTACTAATTAACCCAAAGCTGGGAGAACAGGTGAATTTATGCATAATCAAAATTTCATAAACAAAATATAAATTAAAGTGGGTATCATTTCATTACGACAATCAATATATAAACTTTGTGGTCAGTTTAGTTTCTATATATTTATATTCCAGAGACTGTAAATAAATCTAAAAGACATGCTTGTGTAGCTAATCAGTATTTTATTGATTGATTCATTCATTTTTTACAGTTTATCAATAAACAAGAAATTATATTATGGATAGAAAATGGAGGATCAATTCTACATTACAATCAATAGATAAACTGATCCCTCACTTTATGGCCACTGTTGTTTATATACATTTATATTCCAGGGACTGTGAATTAATCTAAAAGACATGCATGTGTAGCTAATCAGTATTTGATTGACTGATTGATTCATTTTCTACGGTTTATCAACAGACTAGCAATTATAATGTAGATAGAAATGGCGGATCAATTCTACATTACAATCAATATACAAACTGATCCCTCACTTTATGGCCACGGTTGTTTCTATACCTTCATATTCCAGAGAATGTAAATAAAACTAAAAGACATGCTTGGGTAGCTAATTAGTATTTTATTGTTTAATTGCTTCCTTTTCTACGGCTTATCAACAAACAAGAGATTATAATGTGGACAGAAAGTGGGAGATCAATTCTACATTACAATATATAAAAATATTTTAGATTTTAATAATTATTGTTTTTACAAATAATGGTTTAGTGATACAAGTCTTACTAATTAACCCATAGCATGGCGTTAAGTGGTGGACTAGTACCTTTCCCAACAGTAAGTGACTTTAAAGAACCCAATGGGAATTTGAACTCGGCTGTCCGATTAATTCTGAGCTTTTATCCATTACAACAACAGCAAATCCAAGCTTAAGCACCTGGTCATCCCAAGCATTTAGCCATCCAGGTACTGACCATCCTCGATGTTGCTTAACTTTGGTGATTGTACAGGAATCGATGTTTCAATGTGGGGTGACCCTAACCTCATTAAATCACCATACAACCAAGCTTACAGCACCTGGTATTCCCAAACGTTCACACATCCAGATACTGACTAGGCTTGACGTTGCCTAAATTTTGGGAATCATTTGACAGCATGGTGTGTCCGAGCTGGTAGCAGTAAGCCATGTAACTCGTCTGAATATCTACCATAGTAATAATGATGTAGTGAATGGCTGGTGACATTTCATCTGTGGAATAAAGGTTGCGGGTTAGAGATTGATTAATCACCCAAAAGACCGCATAAGTGCTTTAAAACTTTCTCGAGGCTGGGCACTAGGGTTTGAGTAGTACCAGGCCAGATATAGCAACAATACTCCATTTATTATTTTTATCTGAAATAATTAGATCTTGGTCCGAATTTCTACCTTTAATTCAAATCACCAAATATTGAAATCTAAAACCATATGTTATGACTTTGGGGTCTGGACAGATGTTAATGTATTTACATTCAGTTTGCGAGATAATTATTTTTAGTGAGAAGTTGACCAGTTCCATTTAAGCTCTGAACGCTTCAAGGTGTGACTAGAGCCTAATTTCCACACAG
The DNA here is from genome assembly GCA_037127315.1 of Ascarosepion bandense. NCBI lineage: Eukaryota > Metazoa > Mollusca > Cephalopoda > Sepiida > Sepiidae > Ascarosepion > Ascarosepion bandense. Next base: position 2,059,638 of record JBBBDQ010002203.1, on the reverse strand, counting down.
GGGGCTAATTAACGTTTTCCTTCGTTATTTGCTATCCTATTCACTTTTCACACTACCCCCCGTCCTTTATTAATGAATACAACCTGGGCATTGCTTAGAGTTTGTTAGAAGAGTTCATTTGCTACTCCCACTGTCTAATGCCATCGTACCTTTTCAATCTCCCTCTCTTTGTCAAGCTCACTGTTTACCAATTGCTATCTCTTATTTTTATCTATCTGCTTGCGTCGTTAGCTCATCGACTCACTTCATATCTGTATATTCAGATCTCATGCACAAATTTCGTTATTTAAAGACCCTTTTATGTTTATTGCATGGTTTGAAGAAGACGAATACATGGTACAGGTCACTATATTAAAAAAAAAGAGACCCTTGTTTCGTCAGCGACCGTTTATCATGGAATATCCCATAATTCCGATTTTCCGAAGTTTTATTTAAAATATATATATATATATATAAATATTTATATATATTTAAAATATATATATAAATATTTATATATATTTAAAATATATATATATATATATAAATATTTATATATATTTAAAATATATATATATATATATAAATATTTATATATATTTAAAATATATATATATATATATATATATATATATATATATATATATATATATATATATATATATATATATATATATATATATATATATATATATATATATATATATATATATATATATATATATATATATATATATATATATATATATATATATATATATACTTCGGAAAATCGGAATTATGGGATATTCCATGATAAACGGTCGCTGACGAAGCGAGTTTACTTCGCAGAAATGATCATACAACATATGTGATTTTGGAAGGTTTATTTGAAAAAATATACATACTTGCCTCTGTAAATACATAATCCTATTTACATCGAGCCATCTGGATGGATCAGTTTTAATATTAATAAAAATATTAATAGGATCTTCCTTGGGATATTACCTACATATCACTTTCTGTTTGTATATATATATATATATATATATATATTGTCATCCGCAGACAGATCTGTTTCGCTGTATCACAGCTCATCAGTACGGTTAGACTCCGAATTGGCGTCAGTCGGCGATTCTACCTCTGGGCTATGGGCGTTCGGTGGAAGAAGGCTGACTTTTTAGCGCATATATTATCACTATACGCGCCCAATAGCCAGGGTGCTCTAATTCATTTTACTGAATGAGCGATGCGTACACGCCAGAGTAGCTACTTTTTTTCGAAGTCTACCATTCTTCCAGAGTGCTCAATCAGGGTGTGAGAGCGTATATATTGTTCCCTACTCGACGACAAAATTATGGGAGGGGGAGAGAGGGTCGTGACAGAGTTATGGATTGCGGCTCGGATTGAGAAATAGGAGAGCTGAGTTCGAATTCCAGCCAAATTCATTACTTTTACTTCCATGCTACTTTCCTTAGGATAGGTGTGAATCCATCTCTTTCCAACACCCCCTACCCCGCTATAGGTAAATAGGACAGACTTGGGTGGCAACTGGTTTAGGTCTTCAGTATTCGGCTCTTCAAAAAAAAGTTTCGTCGTTTCTACACAAGCATGTACCACTATAAATGAATGGGATAGCCGAGTTCGAATTCCAGTTGAAATTCTTGCATTCACTTACGCACAAATACACTTGGGAAAGGTATTAATCCGTCTCTTCCCCCCAGTTATGGGCTAAATAAAAGGACAGATTGGAGTCTATAGCCTTGGTTGTCAACCAGAAAGTAATGTCAACCTACTTCGAGATAATCTTCTGCCCAGTTAGACAGGTCTCTTTCAAGACATTATCGCCCAAGCATGTATCACATATGGCACTTAACTGACTGACCAAATAAACCAATGACCAAACAATTATTCATAAACTTCGGTATTAAATATTCTAGAAAAGGCTGATTTATAGAAAAACATAATTTTACCAAATGAGCTAAAGACAAATGCTGCCATTTTGAAAGGCATTCTTCCTGCACAATTAAAATATGTTTTAACTAAATTTTGGACAAAGGCTATAAAGGTAAAGAGATTTAAACTGAAGCACACTTCGTCCTTTTTTTGTATCTCAGAAGTTGGTAATGAAATAGAGTAGATGGATTTGCGGTTGTGGGGGGGGGGGATTAAAAAAGAATGGGAGAGAGAGAGAGAATTTAAGAGCGAGAATGCGAAGGAATGAGAAGCGAAAGAGTGAGTGCAAGAAACTAGATAAGCCGTGTGAAAGGAAAAGAAGGAGGATTGATAAGGAACATGAGAGAGAGAGAGAGAGAAAACAAATAAGAGAGTGAGTGAAGGAAGGAAGAAGGGAAAAAGAAGGAGATAAAAGGGAGAAAAAGATAGATAGTAGAGAGAAAGAAAAATGAGATACGATAGAACACTGAAGAGAATGGAAGAGAGAAGACAAAAAGATGAATCGAAAAAAGACAAAGAGAAAGAAGATGGAAAAAAGAAGAGAGAAAAATAAAAAGAGAAAGAGAGAGGATAGAAGGCCGGAGAGAAAAAGAAGAGAGAAGTTAAAAAGACGAAAAGTAGAGAGAAAGACAAAGAGAGAAAATAAAGAGACAAAGAAGATGGAGAGAAGAAGAAAGAAAATAAAAAGACGAAGAGAGAAGATAAAAGAGACAATAAAGATGGAGAAAAGAAGAGAAAAGAAGGAGAGACAAAGAGAGGAAATAGAATGCCGGAGAGAAAAAAAGAGAGAAGAGAGAGAGACAGAGAAAATAAAAAGACAAAGAAGATGGAGAGAAGAGAGAAGATAAAAAGACGAAGAGGGAAGATGAAAGAGACGGAGAGGGAAGGTAAAAGAGACGGAGAGGGAAGGTAAAAGAGACGAAGAGGGAAGGTAAAAGAGACGAAGAGGGAAGGTAGAAGAGACGGAGAGAGAAGATAAAAGAGACGGAGAGTAGAGAGGAACATAAAGAGATAAGGAAGATGGAAAGACGGAGAGAGAAGAAGAGAAAAGATAAAGAGGGAAAAATAGAAGATGAACATACACAGAAAAGAGAGAAGACAGAAAAACAGAGAGAGTGAGAGAAAAGAAATGTAAAAAGATAGAGTTCGGGAAGAAGACGAGAGAGAGAGAGAGAGAGAATAAAATTGAACAACCGTCATAAAGGCCGAGGTGTTAAAAGAAACAAAATAATTTTTTTATCAAGAAAATTACCACAGAATATAATGTGGATATTACAAATTCCTTTTCGAGACGGAATTAACCGAGGCAGTTAATAAGCGAGACAAAGAAATAGAGAAGATGCTTTATTAACTCCCCAATTCCTGAAAAAATAGTAATAAGGGCCTTAATTAGCAGAAGGCAGCAAGTCATAGGTAGGGGTGTTAAGTTGGGGAGGGCATAAAACCATTAATAGCGTTCTTCGTTTCCAATTAGGGAGTAGCGAATAAATTAATTGAGTACATTTTATGCACCTGCAGATTATTTTTCAATCACAGAAAAAAATATGTAGGAAAGAAAATGAACGACGGTTCTTCGGAAATAAAATAAAATTGTACATCAAGAAATACCATCGTTGTGTTATTGACATCGTAACGTCTTCGGTCAAAGAAAGCCATTGTCTAACAATGAGTCGTTATGATTGTTTGACTTTTACGAGTCGTGTTCTTTCAGAACATAGCCCTACACAGCTTCCTGTTTTTCGTCGTTCTAATGACATCGTAACGAGAAAAACCATAGTTTAAAATGACTCGTTATCGTTGTTTGTTTTCCATTGACTTTTATGATCTGTGTTCCTTCAGCACGCGAACGATCATAGCCCTCCACATCTTCTAGTCTTTTGATGCTCTGATGACATTGTAACATCTTCAGTCAGAGAAAGCCATTGTTTCAAATTCTGAAATGAGTCATTATCATTGTTTGTCTTATGACTTTCATGAGCCCCTTCAGCACGTGGACGATCATAGCTCGCCACATCTTCTCTGGTTTCAGTAACTCTTGCGTTTTAGTGCCGTTAGCACCTTGTTTTGGACGTATCAAAAATGACAGGGAAACGTTTTAACGACAGAGGATTGAAAATACGACAATGAAATTCAAAGGTACATTTTGATAGCTGAAAGAAGCCTTCCAAAAGCTAAGCGAAGTATTAAGAAATAGGAAATTTTCGTTAGAATCAAAGAGAATATTACTTAACTGCTATGTAATATCAATATGGTAGTGAATGCTAGGCAATCTCCTTAAAGATGAGGAAGAGATTCATTATTAAGAGCTACAAAGGACAGAAAATTGTGGCGTGTCATTACCGCCCAAATTATGGAGGAGCTTTTATTGATGTTTTGAGTCGGTCCTTCTATATGATAGTGAATGCTGGACAATCTCCTCATAGATGAAGAAGAGATTTGAAGCAATTAAAATATGGTTCTACAGAAGAATGCTTAGAATACCATAGACTGAACATGTAATTAACAGTAAAGTTTTAGAGAAAGTTGATACAAGAAGGACTCTTAAACTTAGCATAAGAAAGAGACAGTTGAAATTTGTAGGACACAAAAAGAGGAAAGAGGGTTTGGGAATTTTGATACTTACAGTAGATACTGAAGTCAAGAGGGACAGATGAAAGCAGCAAATAACGTACCTAAAGGACTGAGAGGTATAGTAAGAGAATAAATATTCCTTAGAGTTACAAAGAATAAGAAGTTATGGAGAGCCATGATCAGCTTTGTAAAAACGAATGACAAAACAGGGAATAGAAGGGATAGCAAAAAGACAAAATTTACTATGAGCTACCGAGAAAAGGAAGTTGTGGAGAGTCATGATCACTCACGTTCTGAAAGTACTTAGCATAGAGAAGAAGAAAAATGAGCTTGGATATATCGATAATAGAACAATGTTTAGGAGAGATGGAAAATAAAAAAAATATTAATAAAAGTTATAAAGAACAGAAAGTTGTGGAGAGCTATCATCGCTCACATCCTGAAAGGACTTGGCATATAGAAACAGAAGAATGAGTTTGGCTATATTGCCGACTAAGCAATGTTTAGGAGAGTTGGTAAAAACAAAACAAATTAATAAGAGCTAGAAAAGACAGGAAGTTGTGGAGAGTCATGAAGTCTTAGAAAGGATATGGCACATAGAAGAGAAATGAGCTTGTGCAAATGGTAGGAAAAACTGGTTTTTGGAGAGATAGCAAAAAGACAAAATTTAACTAGAGTTACACAGGGCATGAAGCTGTGAAGAGCAATGATCACCAACATCCTGAAACTGCATAGTACATCATTTATGGCCAAAATATTCCATTTAATGTGATGCAAATGATAGAATACTATGACTGTGATGCTGTAACTTATAATAGGTCTTAGGGGCATCATACACACTTGAGCTGTGACTGAGTGTTTTTACTAAGGTAGTCTGTCAGTGTCCATCCCTCTTCAGGCTGCTACTGAATTCAGAGTTGTTCTTTTCCTACTGTGATTATTTAACCCATAGTTAGGGGAAGATGGATTGATGCCTTTTCCAGGTCAGTCAATTAAATGCCATATATGATACATGCTTGAGTGATCATGTCTCAAAAGAGACATGACTGACTGGGTAGAAGATTATCCCGTAGGAGGTTGCCATTACTTTCTTCGGTAGAGTGGTTGCCAGCTAAGGCTACAGAACCCAATCTGTCCTGTTATTTGACTCAGAGCTAAAAGGGAAAGTGATGTATTATATTATTAAGTAGTAATTAGTGGGGAATCAGTTTATTACATCATAACAATAGAAAATGGATCCCTCACTTTATGCCTACTAGATGTTTTAATTATGTTTCCAACTAATATAAATACACGCTTTGGGCGATCATGTCTCGAAAGAGACATGACTGACTGAACAGAAGATTATCGCGCAGTAGGTTGCCAATGCTTTCTGCGGTAGACTGGTTGCCAGCCAAGGCTATAAAACCCAGTCTATCCTGCCATTTAACTCATAGTTGGATGGAGAAGAGATAGATTATACATTATTATAGTAAGTATAATTAGTGGGGGATCAGTTTATTACTTCATAACAATAGAAAACAGATCCCTCACTTTAGGCCCACTAGAAGTTTAACTGGTTGCCAACCAAGGCTATAGAACCCAATCTGTCCTGTTATTTAACTCATATCTGGAGGGAGAAGTGAAGGTTTTAATACCTTTCCAAAAGATATTTGCATGTAAGTGAATGCAATGAATTCACCCGGAATTTGAACTCGGCTTTTCAATTTCTTGCTCAGAGCTAATATCCACTGCACCATAACACACATTTGGCAATAAATTTACTTATAATAAAAATAAGCAGTCGGCTACAGTTCGAATAGCATCAATAATTAATTTACTATTGTTTACTATGGCATTTTATTGTTATTAACCAGAAACATTTTAATAATAGATTTCTGGATTGTTGATTAATTGCATTCTCGTGTTACCGTATAGTGACTTTATTTTATACAGTTACTTACAATAACAATTAAGACAAAGCATTTAATATATGTGTGTGGCAGTCATCATGCAAATCCACAAAGAAAGAGTAAGGTCCAGCCATGCCGCGTCTATCTGGGAGAGATCTGGGATTGAAACCAGAGCAAAATACTTGCAAGAGAGAATCTTGTTTTTTTTTTTTTTTCTTTTCTTCTATTTTATTTGCTGCCCGATGACGAGAATTCGGCTGTTTTGCATAAGCAAACTTTTGGTGTTACAAAACGAGGAAAATTTTTGACGCAGCGAGATTGAACCATGTGCGGATAGAGAGAGACGTCCCAGATATAAAGAAGCAGAAACTCTAACAATGTTTTTGTGTTTGTATAAATGGGTTTTGTTTTTGGCCTTGATAAAGTCTGTCAGTGAACAAAATGCGTCATCTAAAACAAAAAAATATAATTTTCTCTTTGTACAACTTCTGATGTTAAGATTTTTTAAAAATTATTTCACTCCAAGCAAGGTCAGACCGCCACCAGTGCACAAGGGGTTTACAGTAACAGAAAAGACTGGGTACAGGGTGTATTGAAGAAAGGATTAAAGACGAACGGGATTCAAGAAAATAGAAGATGCCAATTGATATTGCATCTATTTATTTAGAGAACTAGCAGTATAGCCCGGCGTTGCTCGGGTGCAATGAAAGCTTTAAAACTAATCCATGGTCCTGGAGCTCAGACATTTTGGACGTTGGCACGAAAGACTAAAAAGCAATAGTTGTTTCCAGTTTAAGCAAAACCGTAGACTGAAAGAAAAATGAATGGATATAAGCCAATTTTTGATTTTCTGGTATTGGTATCAAATAAGTCTTTTTCGTTGTAAACTGAATTTTGAAGGCTAAATAAGTCCTCTGAGTAAATGGTATCATGGCTGAGACTAAGAACTACAATTATACCTACTTAGAGCCAAACATGAAGCAAAAACTAAAAGAGCTGAAAAAGATAGACATACAGGCAGAAAAACAGACACACACACACAAACATCTAATCTTATATATATATATATTATCGATTTTCTGTAATATTGTAAGAACTGCAACCTTGAAACTCCTGAATATCGTTTCTTATGTCTTTGTCTATGAATGTATGAAATTTGATTAAAATCGGATCACTCCTTCTATAACCTGATTTTTTCGATTATCGATTTTCGATATTTATCGGGGGTACCTCAACACAAAACCTAGCTAAGAACACTCGCAGACGCTTATAGTAAAACTGTGTAAATTTTCAAGAAATCTGTTCGGCCGTTTCGGAGTCTATAGATAACGGACACACACAGATAAAGTTCCATTTATAAATAAGTTTAGATTAGATGTAGCTGTCAGAGAAGCAAGTAAACAGAAAGGAGTTCCACAAGCGAGAAAAGAAACTGTTAGAGTAGCAGTAACAGATACATTTAACTATTTCAACAATAAAAGTGCTGTGTTTATATCTTCTTTATATTATTAATACTCACCTAAGTAGATGAGCAGTTTCCTATGGTAATTTTTTAATCTCTTGTAAACAGGAACCTATGAGGGACCTTGTTAATGTTTTTCTTATTATATCCAGAGATACAATTATTATAAATTTTGCACAGTTCCTTATACGTTCATTAACTAAGGCCTCTATGTTAAGGTAATGTGAAGAAGTAAATATATGCATTGTGCTTACACAAATTCAGAAGTTAAATGATTCAATAATCTATTTTTATAGTTTATCAACACTTTGTGGGTCAATTAAAAACAAAACATTTTAGGTTATAAGAATATTTACTTTATTTTTGCAAGTAAATATTTCATTAACGATTTTATGAATAAATATTTTTCCAGATACAACTACTATTTATCCCATAGATGGGGAAGAAGATAAATTTATACCTTTCAGAATGGTATCTGAACATTTCTGGAACTCGGATAGTAAAGTTTCACTTCCAATCAGATTGGCTGGTTGTTTTTTTTATTGACATATCAACATCTATGGATTATTTAATGCTGAAATCTAAATCTTATTTTAAACAATTTTTTCTTTTTTTGGGAATTAATAATGGTTTAGTGATACAAGTCTTACTAATTAATCCATAGTTGGGGTATTTGCATATAAGTGAATATAAGGAACCCAAAAGAAATTGAGACTCAGCTCTCCAATTAACAGTTCTGAGCCATTATCCATTATACCAGCCACACAAATAAAAAATAGAACATTGCTGCAATATCCGAACTGGAGCTACACACTCTTTCCACCATAAAACCTCTTTTCCCACAGGCAAAATGTTGTTCACCTCTCACTCTTCTACTGTTATTTTCATGGCAGGTGTTTGGGGAAATTCACATTCCTTGGTTCCACAAGTCCAGATCTTTACAGCCAGGATCTGTCTCACCATGTACACTTACCTATAATCCTTTTATATTGTCAGAAGTAATGAGGACTTACCAGGGTGAGGCAACTGTGCCTGTAGTATGGGGGTTCTAAGGCGCGAATGCCCCATTTATCTCGGAATTTATAGCCCCTTTTCAGGAGTGGCAGGATGAGAGTAAGGTAGAGGTTACATGATAAAAGACCTTTCCCCTCGTTAGTTGTAGTAGCCTTCTTTTTTTATAGTGATAGATTTTGTTATCTGACCTAAGCAGAGAGGGTCGCAAAGGAAGGATTTTTCTTTTGCAACCCAGCTCACTTTGATAGGTCAAATTAATTTTCAACAATATTCTATTTGTAGGGAGTAAGTTCTACTCAGAGAGCTACTTCCCCAGAATTGTTGCATTGTGGAACGGACTCCTTAAACCAGAGTTTTTCAACTGTTTTAAGCAACAGCACACCAAGAAGCTAAGAAAAATGTCCTGGTATGCTTAGCAAAATTTTTCAAAGGTTATAAATTTAAATGTTATGAAATAAAACCATCGAAAATACACGTCCAAATATTAAATTATTTCAATATTTCTATTCAACTATTTGTGCAGTTTGTTTAGTGTGAAATCTGTGCCTCGTGTTTTTTCGTGATTTCTTCAATATTTGGTCAAATGTGCAATAAGCAGACACTCATGTCTTCTTCAGTTGAGCGTAACCTTTCTCACATCTTTTATGCTGTCTAAGGTTAAGCCAAATTCACATAAATAAAAATGTAGAAAATTATAATAAAACTCTATATAATATTCACTTAACTGAAGGACAATTCTAGAAGAAACATTGATGAAGAGATTTTGAATTTAGTCATACTCTCCTGTGTTCAATAGTGGGAAATAATAGCCATTGTTTTTGTCGAGCACTTTCAGATGGTTAATTATAACGAAAATCATGTCTTTGATGCTGTAGTATGCATCAAATAACATGGGCGCGTGGCTGAATGTTTAGGACGTTTGCTTTCTGACCATGAAGCCTGGGTTTCAATCTCACCATAGTTGATTTGTTAGGAAGGGGACTTCTTGATGTTATCAGTCAGGTGGAGGTGATCCTAGCATGTGGCATCTTTGGAAAGTGTCTGAAAACCATACTACGTGTAGACCCAAGCCTCGTCAGTGAAATTGGGTAGCCGGCTCTCTTTGAGGAGTCGTCGATGGTTGTGCTAGCTTGAAAATACAAGTCATTGCAACCCACGGTTTGAGGGCCATAGCCTTGTTCGTTCTGTTGTTCATGCTAGATAATGCACTTTCTTCCAGAAATTGTAACTAAGGTTCGCTCAGCATAGTTGCAGTATAAACCACAGACAGGCTCTGTGGGTTCTGAACAAGCACAAGTGTGCCTGAGCAGGCGTCTGCAATGGAGATTCGCTAGCCGCCCTCGAATAAGAGTATCCAGCCATTATTAAGCATCAAATAATAGGGAAAAGAATTATCTGAAAAAAGTTGAATAGTTATTAATTTATTCAAATACTAACGCTGTAGGATTGCCATTTCCATGCACATTTGTGTATATGTATGCTATGAGAATATTTCATGGCAGATTTAAAAGGATTGTACAGCACACAAGTGTGCCATCGCACAGCTGTTAAGAACCACTGCTACAGGGGATGCATTTTTGATCACTAACCATCAAGTTGAGGGTCAACTGTTATCTATTCTATATATCCTTATCTAACCCCTGCTCCCTTTCTTATGCTCTTGTTACACCACAATTAACCCTCTACCCCGAGTTGCACTTAGTCTTTTTATTGGAGGAACAATAGTTTAAAAAAATACAAAAAAATGTCATGGAAGTAAAACTGACAAACAAACATGTATGAAAACACAATTTTCATCCATATTCGTTGGCGGGGTTAATATGTGAGAAGGGAATAATGAGTAACGCATAAATGGAGCTCTAATTTTAACTCTAGGACCTTTTTTTTCTTGGTTGCACTATTATCATCGATAATAATCAAATCTTGCAACGCTAACGAGACGTTTAGTGTCAAAAATGGAAGTTAAAAATTAAGAGTCGAATATCAAAAAATGCTGCTGGATCTAAATTCAAAATGAAATTGAAAACCCGAGAGAGAAAAGAGAGGAAGAAAGAAGAAAAGACAGCAGGGAGGAGAAGTGAAAGGGGGGACAAAGGGAAAAAGGAGAGAAAGAAGGATAATGAGAAAAATGGAGGCGTGGGGGGAGGAAATAGAAGGAAAAAGAAAAAGCTGAGTGAGGCGGGCATGAAGAAGTCGAAAAAAGGGGTGGGGAAAGCAAAAGCAAGGATAGTAAAAAGAGCAAAATAAAAGAAAGAGAAAAAGGAGTGGTGAAAGAATGAAAAAAGAAAGAAAGAAAGAAAGAGGAAAGAGAAAGAGGAGGGGTGAAAGAAAGAGAAAAAGGAAGAGAAAAGGAAAAGGTGAATGAAAAAGAAAAAGAGAAAAAAGTAAGAGATGAAAATAAAGAAAAAACAATAGGAGAAAGAAAAAATGAAAAAGACAAAAGAGAAAAAGCAAGAAAAAAGAAATGAAGAAAAAGGAAGGAAAAAGAAATGAAGAGAGAGAAAATGAGAAAAGAAAGAAGAGAAGAGGAAAAAGAAAGAAAGAGAAAAAGAAGAGGTGAAAGAAAGAAAGAGAAAAAGAAGAGGTGAAAGAAAGAGAAAAAGAAGAGGTGAAAAAAGAAAGAGAAAAAGAAGAGGTGAAAAAAGAAAGAGAAAAAGAAGAGGTGAAAAAAGAAAGAGAAAAAGAAGAGGTGAAAAAAGAAAGAGAAAAAGAAGAGGTGAAAGAAAGAGAAAAAGAAAGAGAAAAGAGACAGTTGAGAGAAAAATGTGAGAAAGAGAAATAAAAAGAGATAAAGAGAAAGAAAAAAGGAGAACAAGAAACAAATTAGAAATAAAAGACAAGAGAAACAAAAAACAAAAGAGGAAAGAGAAGAGAAAAGAAACGACGAAAGAGAAAAGGAAAAAAGAAATAACAAGAAAGAAAGAAAAGAAATTATGAAAGAAAGAAAGAAATTATGAAAAAGAGAAAGAAAAGAGAAAGAAATGAAAGAGAGAAAAAAAGAGAAAGATATTTAAACTAATATTTATCAATATTCTTTGAGTAGCAGAGACTTTACAAATTACAATGTTTTTCATTTTATCAATTTTTATCCTGCGTTTGTTCTATTTTGAAGAGAAGAGAAAGATTAAATTAAAAAATATATACAAAATAAAAAGAAATCTGATTCTGAAACCGACTCCGACCTCATTTTTAAATGGATTTCGAGAAATAGAAATCCAAAAACAAAAACGAAGCAAAATTGAAAATGCTTACGAGGGGAAGCAACTTGATTAATGTTTACTTCCATGTGAAAGGAAAATTCTCTTCGTAATAATCTCCCGCAAACTTAGAAAATTAAGAGGGAAATTTTTTTTTAAAAAGAGACTTATTTCCAGATTGTGAACGCAGAAACATAAAATTGTAGAAAAAAAAATGAGATCAATATACAAAAGCTAACAGATTTAAATAGCTCTCCACAACTTCCTATCCTTTGTAGCTCTAATCACTCTATCCCTACAGTCTATTTGATCTTACTGTTTTTTCACTATTGTCAATATGTCCTTGTGAGTATCAGATTCTCCAAACCCTCATTTCTTATATATTTCAGGTGTCTCTGATTTTAAGTGTTCTTTTTGTTTCCATTTTTAACAGTGAAATTATGAGACCTATTTGCCTATCTAGTACTGGACTTCAGTTCTTGAAGTCAAGGTATTAAATGAGGCATACTCATCAGTACAATTATTATGAAAATATTTATAGAAAAGGTAAAGGAAAAGAAAATTAAAAAGGAAATTTTTTTAAAAAAAGGGACTTATTTCCAATCAGATTGTGAACACAGAAACATAAAAATGTAGAAAAAAATGACATCAATATACAAAAGCTAACAGATTTAAAAAGAAAACAAGGATAATAGCTCTCCACATCTTTCTATCCTTTATTCCCCATCTATCCCTCCCAGTTTGTTTGATCTTACTGTTTTCCCTCTTGTTGTCAATATGTCCTTGTGAGTATCAGATTCTCCAAACCCTCTTTTCTCATTATGCATTTCAGCTGACTCTTTCTGGTTCTAAATGTAAGCGTTCTTTTTGTTTCCATTTTTAACAGTGAAATTATGAGACCTATTTGCCTATCTAGTACTGGACTTCAGTTCTTGAAGTCAAGGTATTAAATAAGGTATGCTCATCAGTACAATTATTATGAAAATATTTATAGAAGAGGTAAAGGAATGCAGCATTTTATCAGTAAGAAAGTGACTAAAGCTGAGATACCATGTAAGGGCTTATAACATAACAGATTCTTCTTTGGATTTTAACAAGAATCTCTAAATACATAGCAGACACACCAAACCTAATGCAGCAGCAACTTTCAATGCATAGTTGAATGATAGAATTATAAATGTCCAAGACAAATTCTGGCAAAAAAAAAAAAATGTCTAGCATAGCACAGAGAACAAACTTTTTTTCTATCAAACCTAGCAAATGATTCAATATCGTCTTACCACTTCATTTCACGGCTCAGAAGGTTTGCTCTCTTTGTCCACAAAGTTTTTTCATCAGAATCCATTCAGTATTTATCTATACTTCTGAGATGAGGTATTATTTACGTTCTTTGAACTATTGTCCTCGACTTTACTTCTATATTTATGACATTTCGGCTGCTGTATGCTCTGCCCTTCTTCAGGTGCTAGAAATTTCAAACTGAACCCTATATTTCAATCAGTAGGATATATCATTCTTATTTGATATGTGATACCACTTCTGGTAGCCATGTAGTTATCTCTCTTTAACTTAAATCTCTAAGTTATTTGTTCACCACTTCTGTAGCCGGAGATTAAACTCGCAACCGTTTTGGGTCAAGTCACTGGAATTGACCAGCACTTATATCCACTGGGCCATGTGTCCTTGAAGACATTCATCTGTGCATTGAATACAGTTGCCAAATCTCGTTGGGTTCTCCTGCTATACATATCGATCCTGACTTAGCATCTCAACTTCAGTCACTTTCACACCAACGTGATGTGGCTTCCCTCTGTCTTTTCTACAGATATTTTCATGGCTTCTGCTCTGATGAGCTTCTTTCCCTGGTGCCCTGTCTATGTGAATGCTAATAGATTAGCAGATGAGCATTGTGGGGCACTGGATAATGACTCGGTACGAGAAATTGGGGAGCCGAGTTCAAATTCCAGTTGAATTCTTTGCATTCACTTACACACAAATACCCTTGGGAAAGGTATTAATTCATCTCTTCCCTCCAGTTATTGGTTAAATAACAGGACAGATTGGATTCTATAGCTTAGGTCGGCAAACAATCTACCACTGAAAACAATGGCAACCTATTGCGGGATAATCTTCTGCCCAGTCAGTCATCTCTCTAAAGAGACATGATTGCCCAAAGCATGTATCACATATGGCACTTAACTGACTGACTGAACATAATAGTTGGAAACAATTAAAAATTCTACTGGGTATAAAGTGGGGGATCTGTTTTCTATTGTTATGAAGTAATAAACTGATCCCCCACTAATTATATCTAATATAATAATGTAATATATTCTATCGCTTCTCCCTCCAACTATGAGTTAAATGGCAGGACAAATTGGGTTCTATAACCTTGGTTGGCAACCAGTCTACCGCAGAAAGTAATGGCAACCTGCTGCGCGATAATCTTCTGCCCAGTCAGTCATCTCTCTAAAGAAACATCATCACTTAAGCACGTATCACATATGGCACTTCACTGACTGAATAGATTGGCATCTTGGTTACACCCTTTTACCATTATTATTCTGAAAGATGGCATTTCCCTCCGAAAATGGTTCCTGACTGTTGATTTTAATAAACTTATTTGAATAATAGCTGTAAAAAACATTTTACCAAAAAAACAAAGTACTACTAATATTAAATCAACAAATGCAACAGTTTAATTAAATTTTCTAAAGTACGCTATTATGGTGCAAGGTGTTTCCATTGTTTGGCCACCCATATATGTATATATATATATTTATACAGTTACCTAGTGCCAAACTACATAAATTTAAGCATGCTATTAAATTGGTATCTAGGTCCCACTCTTTTACCATTGAAATAGTTAAATGTAACAGCTACTTCTATTTAAACAATTGTTCTCACATTCCTTGTCTATGAAACTTACTTTCATTAAGTTGCTTTCCTGATAGTTACAATCTCCAAAAATTTAAATGCAACATCAATTGCTATCCTCTGTCTTCTTGAATCCCATCCATCTTTTATCTTTTCTTCAATAACCCTTGTGCCCAGTTTTTTTCTCACACTGTAACCCTTGTGCATTCGTGGCAGTTTCATCTTGCTTGGAGTGAATTTTTTTCCTAATCATTTCACTCCAAGCAAGGCAGAACTGCCACTGGTGCACAGGGGGTTATATTAGATGTGAGTGATGAGAAAGAGGAACAAGTTACAGGGGAGTCAGAGAATGAGTAAGAAAAGGATGAGAATAAAGGTGTGATGAGAGTAGAGTGGAAATGGGAGAACAAGATACAAGGGTTGTTAGGGAAAGGATGTGAGTCAAGAAGATAAGAGATGGCAAATGACTTTTTGTTCAAATTCTTGGAGTTTGTAGCTGTCAGGGAAGCAAGTATATGGAAGGGAATTCCACAGGCGGGAAGTGAGAGAAAAGAAGCTGTTAGAGTAGAAGTTGCAGTTACATTTGATTGGTTTCATTGTAAAAGGGCAGAAACTAGTCGCTAGTCTAGTAGCTCGAGTAAATTCATGCAGAGGGGACACCAGGGAGCTAAGCTCATTGGAGCAGAAGCTGTGAAAGTATTTGTAGAAGAGACAGAGGGAAGCCACATTACATCAGTGAGGAAGTGATTGGAATCGAGCTACCAGGTTGGGATCAATTACATTACAGATTTTTCGTTAGATTTTTTTTTCAAGAAGCCCGAAATGAATAGCAGGGGCACTTGACCACATGTGACAGGAGTATTCAATGCACAAGCAGATGGTAGATTTATATATGTGCAAGACAGATTTAAACGAGAAAAACTTTTTGGTCCTACAAAGGGAACCAACCTTCTGAGCCGCAGCTTTAGCTATGGATTAAAAAATTATGATTAAACAAAAAACAATGTTAGTCTGAGTAGATGCAACATGAAAGAGGTTAGCATCAGCCATGTGGATGGAAGACAAGAAAGGTTAATTTGAAGGAATTATTACTCACAGTTTCAACAGTGAAATTAGGAGATTTAGCTTCCAATTCTTGGGATGAAATGACTAAAAGAATGTATTTATTCTTTTGTTCATTAATGTACCTGTTATCAAAAGCTAAAATCTACTCAAGAAAGATCTATTAAAATGAAAAACTAACCTCTTTTTAAGAACAGAAAAGATTACAAAGACTGACTGACTTATTACAAGCTGGTATTATTTCACATTCAATAATACCATTTGTAGAAAGACAATGTCCTTAAAGAAAGAAAACAAAACCAACTATGCAGTGACTGCACATTTACCTGTGGTGCCAAGGCGTGGCACAAAGTTAAATCATCTACCTCATCATGAAACCAGTGGGCAGCTGAAAGCGATTTTGAAACTGAACTTATAAAGCAGATAGAGAAATCAATAACAAGAAACAGATTTCTTGGAAAGTGAACGTCAAGGTAGCCAAAACAGAAAGAAATACTATTAAATTTGTATATAAGGTGAAAGTGAAAGTGAAAGTAACAGTAAACAAAAGAGAAAAAAATATAATTAGATTTGTATGTATGGTGAAAGTGAAAGTAATGGTAACCAAAAGAGAAAGAAATATAATTAGATTTGTAGGTATAGTGAAAGTACCTGGACATACACGCTAAGGTTCTCCACATTAAAAAAGACCCTGTGTCACATCTCTCTCAAGTGGGGAAGAAGAGTAAATATTACAGACACACACACACACACACCAAATTCAAAAGATAACCCCAAACAATAAAAAAAGAACCAGATGACCCATAAAAAACAATTCTAAAACAAAGATGAAATACAAAAATGCTCACACACACACCAAATTCAAAACATGTCAAAGCAATAAAGAACAACCAACTGACCAATGAAAAGCTAGATAGATAAGCAAAGGTGACTAGAAGATAAGTTTAACATTCTAAAAAGGTAACCCAGACCAAAATCACTTCAAATTGGGGTAAGCACTTGATTCATTGTTTGTTTATTTATTTATTTGTTTATCCATTTATACACGATGTGAAAAACACAGACCATGCAATGTGCCAACATTTGATTTATTGTATCTTATTTTACTTTATTTTACTTTACTGATTTTATCTATTTTCTTATTTTTTCTACTTACTTATTTATAAAACAACAAGTTGGACATCAGAAACAAAAAGAACTTGATAAGTAAAGCCACAAATTTATTTGCCTGAAGAGAGTCAATTTTAGACTTGAAACACGTATATCGTTACAAATACCATTATGGACACTTAATGTATCATAACATGTATAATAACAAAAACAATGAATATACACTTAAAAAAAAACGTTCACAGCCTCTCGCACTTTTTATTCTATATATATATATATATATATATATATATATATAGTGGTAGTAAAAATCTAGGATAGGTTTGGTAAATAATCCAGGATGATCCTAGTAATATCGTTAAAATATTAAAACTGATTCAATAGAGAGGTTGATGGAAATTAATTCAACTTACAGAGTGGATATTTATTCATTTATCTGTAAATTCAGATAAATCTTAGCGGGGGAAATAGCCATTTTCAACGTGTCATTTTAAGACATGCATTTTCAAACCCTTATATCCAAAGAATGAGGAAAAATTCTAAGCCCAAAAATTAGGTCTAGTAAAGGACTGGATTGGAAGGCATTAGTTTTATAGGGTTAAGCTAGCTGAATTTTAGTATTATTTTCTTCTTTGGTAGTGGGAGGTATGTGGCTTGACTCTTGAGTTAGTAGTGGTAGGTGGTGGGGAAGTAGCTGCTTAGCCAATTTTTTTAAAAAAAACCTTATTGTGACTAATTGGAAGAATAGGATTATCCTATTCTTCTAATTAGTTACAATAAGTAATCATTATTTCTGTTTTCTAAAAGAGGTTGAAAATGCATGTCTTAAAACGACATGTTGAAAATGCCTATTTCCATCCACCTTGCTAAGTTTTATCTGAATTCACAGATAAATAAATACATATATATATATATATATATATATATATATATATGTTTGTATAATAAAGAACAGCCTAGTTGAGACAGTATAAGGAATGGTACACATCAAAACAAATGCATGAAAGATATAATTGCACATTGCTTCATAATCTGTAAATAAAAAAAAGTCACTTCCTATTTGTCAAGAGAATTAAGAAGCGGAAATTAGGGATTTACTTTGGGCAAATTATTTATTAATCATGGCTGACAGAAAACAATATAACTGCAAATGAAAATGATTTCAATCAATGATTCTTTGTTAGTTTCCCTGGAGATTAGACATATTTCATACATACACATACATATATATATGTGTGTGTGTATATACATGTATGTGCATGCACACACATATATATATATATATATATATATATATATATACAAACACACACATACATATATACATGTATGTGTGTGTGTGTGTGTATATATATATATATATATACACACACCCATATATAGAAACACATATTACATACACAAACACACACATATATATTTACATGTGAATAAAGAACGAAGAAAATATTAACAATGTTCAAAACATTTAAAACAGTGCTCAATATAGAAATAGAGCCATGAATATTTATTTTAAATCATAGTTTAGAACATATAGAAATAACAAACTACTACAAAGTGTACATTTTGTTTCAATATTGAATGGACAAAATCTCATCAGATAATATAAAAGTAATGGCAACAATGGTTACATATTTTATTATTTAAAATATGTAACACAAATTAATCCCAAATTAAAATAATTTAAATAATAAATATATATATATATATATATATATATATATATATATATGTATAGTTGTCAGTTCGTAAACGGTGAGGATAATCCAACAAAATTTCCTAAATATAAATTATTAATAGGTAATCCATATAGAGAGCTCGATGGGTGTTAACCAGAGCGATATGAAGTTTATAAAGGAAAACTCAACACATCATATTAGTTATAAACTATAGTTCATTTCAATGAGCTTAATTAGCTCATATCATCAGACTCTTTTACAATATTTACCCCATCTGGCATAAAATTTCTGCCAGAATGAACTTTTTCTTAAAATGAAGAGGGAACATGATAGAAATAATAATAATAATAAACATAAGATTACAAGCAAATAAATAAATGACAATAAATATAAATAAATGTAAGGGGAAGGAGGAAAGAAAGAAGGAAAGAAAGAAATGGGAAGCAATAGAGTCCAGTTCTATATATATATATAAGTTTTGAATTTAACCATTTTCATAAAATTTTATAAGATTTTTATCGTAATAAATGTTGGCTTGAGACAGGAGTTATTTTTTCAGGAATAGAGTTATTTGAAAAAATTATGGCCACAGGTTTATATTTTGTTAGGATTCAATAGCAGCATTCTTGAGAATTTTAAGTTTTTTCTTTATTAATAAGCCCACATTGCAACAGAATGTGACACCTGGTCAAAGCTTAATATGGGTGTTTCAGCAATACCATAGTAAAATTGTTAAAGTCTTCTTGTCATTATCCCCTTTTGAGTATTCCAGTTAATAACCCCGTCCCGTTCCTGTAACACCCCAAATTATTTTAATTTAGGATATGTACAAATGCAATCTACTACAAAGAGTTGTGAGTTCAATTCCAGGCTATAGCAGTGTGGAACAAGTAACTAGCAGGGTTACAGGGAGAAAACTCATGAATTTCAATTGAGGTATGACTACTACACAAGGAATGAGAATGATATACCCCAGTGATTGTAATAAAGGGTTCAGTTTGAAATTCCTAGCACCTGAAGAAGGCAGGAACATTGTACAAATGGCAACAAAGATGAGGACTATAGTTCTAATAACGTAAATACTGTAAATACTACCTCATCTCAGAAATATAGACACATACTAAAGGAAAATGGCTAATATTATAAATATGATTAGAGATGACAACAGATACTATACTTTGATCTCACTCGATTGGTGAAAGAGTAAAGCAAACTTCGAGTAGAACTGGTTGCATGGTCAATGAGCTTAATGTTTCTTTATAAGGAAACAAGCTAATATTACTATTAGCATTATTGTCACAGATAATGTAATTTACTTTCATTTCAGTTTTTATCATCACTTTTTTATCGTAACTATGATTTAACTCTACCTTGAGTGGTTCTCCGGCATTGTATTGAATGACTAATATTACTGTTTTCTTTTATTGCTTTCCTTGAGGTGAAATGGTAAAAAAAAAAGAAAAAAAAAAGCTAAATATAGTAGATAAAAGTCCTCCAGGCAAAATAATGTGTGTGTGTGTGTGTGTGTAAAAGTAAAACATCTTGGAAACTATTCACTTGTTCAGTGAATTAGAGCCTCACTGAGTGCCTCCTCCAGTGAAACTATTCACTAAATAAAACTCATCCAGGTATATAAACGTGCGTGTCTTTACCGATATCCGCAAGCTTAAAATAGATGCTGATGAGCGTTCAAGATTAGTCAAAAGAAACGACCATGCAAAACTGATCCTCTTTCTCAATGATTATCTTTCTAGATTCGTTTCAACAAAGCAGACAAGAAATCAAAGGGAATTACAATGAAATCCATCCCAAGCCTTTGGCTTCAATATGAACAAAAGACAGCTCACACAAAGACGAAGTAGGCAAGTGTATATAGGAAGGAATGAATACATGTTAACAGCAATGCCTAAGTACACCCCAGGAAAATATACGCAGACATAAAACAAGGAATATTAAATGTAATCCTGCGGGCAACATTTCCACACACCAAACAATAGTAACACGTCTCCCTTTCTTTCTAAATGTAGAAAAGAAGTTATTTTAAAACAACCATCACACACTTAGTTTCATTGTACGTAGTATCATCCTATTTAAAATTTAATCTAGCAGATAAGAGCAGGCGAGTTAGTGATTTTTCAGAAAATAGATACAATTTATTATATATTAGCAAGTACCAAATATTTTTTTTCACAAGCCCCAATTTCAAGCTTATTTTATTCCCACTTCCAAAGAGTATAAATATATCTTTTAGGAATGAATATTTCATTTATATTTTTTATTTTATTTCTTTAATATTATTTTTTAGTGGATACCCATATTTAAGTAGACGCTCTGTATTTATTCATTAAATACTACATTTATTTATTTCTATTTCATAGCCTGAATATTTGAGTTTGAGTTTTGTTTAACGGCATATCAATATCTGTGGGTTATTTAATGCTAAAAATGTGGGGTTTTAAGGTATTTTTTAAAATGTTCAGTTATAGTGAAAAGATTGATTTAGTCAGATTTTAATGAAAATTTTGTTTTTATTCTTTTTTATTTTAGAAAACTAAAATCTCTTCTAGTTTTATATTCAAAAATGTTTTGCTGAGAATAGTTTTTCCTTAAAAAATGTGTTATGTTAATAAGTTTTTCTTCAAAAAATGTTTATTTTTCAATAAAAGTATTTTTATGTTTAGATTTCTATAAAAGTTTTTTTTATACTTTCATAGTGTTTTGACACCAGTTTGGGGATTAACTATTTGCTCATATCGGGAACCCTAACAGATGCTACCATGGGTCAGGGTGGACCTGAGAACAACAGCAATTAAGAGATGGTTCCATGCTCCTCACAACCTCCCAATCAAAGGCTGTGCTGCCAGATGCAGTTTACCGTCATACCCAGGACCCCTGAAAATTTGAAAAAATATGTGTCCTCTGGCAGGATTTTCTGATAAAATTTTTTGAATATTCAGGTTTGTATATGGAAATAAATAAATAAATATCCAATGTAAATCATTATGTTCTGATTACTTAATACCCATTTTTTATTGTCTAATTTGAAACAACAGATAAAGTGTGTTTTATTCATTAAATTCCATTTCCATAATAATGAAAATTAGATAAAAATCCTTCATAACTGTAATAGTAAAATCATCCATTTCCACACAGGAATCATGTCACATTCATTGGTGAAACAGTAGGTGTTACTCTTGGTTGAAATTTATAAAATTTGGTTCATCATGTATTAAACCTATCCCCGTCACTGCCTGTAGAACAAAAGACATCGACGACCACTCGCTATCACATAACATCTTGGTTTGTGGTTTTCAATACTTTTGTAATGTGTCTTTTTTACAAACAGGGGTGTTAACCAAGTACAAACCTTTTTTTATTCCCTGAGAATTCCCCAGAGAGATGGATTAATACCTTTCCTAAGGATATTTGCACTTAAGTGGATACAAAGAATTCAACTGGGATTTGAACTCGCCTTTTCAATTTCTTATTCTGAGCCATTATCCATTGAATCCCAATACACAACTTCGTCATGTATTGCTTAAAAAAAAAAAAAATTATTCAATTTCAATCAACAGTAACAACGTTTCAGCTGTTGTACACTCTGGCCTTCTTCAGGTGCTAGAAATTTTGAACTGAACCATTTATTACACACATGGGTGTATCATTCTCATCCCTTGCATAGAAATACCTCTTTTGGAAGTCATAATTTATCTCCCTCTAACTCTCCAAGTTACTTGTTCACCACTGCTGTAGCCTGGTACTGAACTCACAGCTCTTTGGGCCAAGTCACAGGAACTAACCAACGTCTATATCCACTGGGCCATTTGTTCGAAACGTCGTACAAATGGCAACAAAGATGAGGTCAATACTTTGAATAATGTAGATACTGTAAATACTACCTCATCTCAGAAATATAGACAAATAGTAACAGCATTATTTATTCAATGAATGCCAAATGATTTCAATATAAAAATGGTTAATTTCAGCTTTAAAATCTGACCATATAACTGGAAAATATTCAACAACAGATGCTTTGACATACGTCAAGCTGTTCTGGGTTTTCATGGTGTCTCACTATAACCAATGTATCTGGCATTGGTAAATGTCAAAGGAATGTCATTACAATCACTTTTCGCAACAACGATGTAAGCACAAGTCAAAGGTTGCAAGTGAAAATATTAAGCAAAAGGTGATGAGAAAGAATAATCCTTTTGATAATGAATTGAAAAAGAGAAATAAAAAAATAAGTTTGGTTAGTGAGGGGACAGAGAGTTACTAAAAAATTAATGCCATAGCAGGCACTTAGACATTATGAATTATTCAAAAGCTTTCAAAAAAATCCCCGATTTTGAACAAGTCATGAAACGACAAAACAATGTATCAATAATATTCTTGTAGCAGAATAAATTAACCAGCAGAGAAATCAATGAAACATTTCCAATTGCAATTGCATGTTGTATATCTTTATCATTTTATTTATTTTTTTAATCATTTCACCCCAAGCAAAGTAATAAAACCACTAAGACACAAGGGGTTACTGGGTGTTAGAAATTTGAGATAGAAGATACTGACATTGCATATTTAAAGGGAGTCTCAAAAGCGAGACGTACATGAGAAGAAACTCTCATGTACGGTAGCATCTAGCCATTTAAACCATAAAAAAATGAAACCTTGCCTTTCAGAACATGGGTAATCATGGCCCTCCACATCCTCCTATCTCTTGTTGCTTTTAAAACTTTTGTTCTTGGTATCTCTCCCAATTCCTTGTAGTCACTTATGCACAAATACCCTTGGGAAAAGTATTAATCTGACACTTCTCCATCAAGCTATGAGTTAAATGGCAGGACACATTGGGTTCTACAGCCTTGGTTAGCAACCAATCTACCACAGAAAGTAATCGCAACCTAGTATGGGATAATAATCTGTCCAGTCAGTCATGTCTCTAAAGAGACATGATTGCCCAAAGCGTGTATCACGTATGGCACTTAACTGACTGACTGAATATAATTGTTGGAAACATAATTAAAACTACTAGTGGGCATAAAGTGGGGATCAGTTTTCTATTGTTATGAAGTAATAAACTGATCCTCCACTAATTATACTTAATATAATAATGTAATATAATCTATCTCTTCTCCCTCAAGCTATGAGTTAAATGGCAGGACAGATTCGGTTCTACAGCCTTGGCTGGCAACCAATCTACCGCAAAAAGTAATAGCAACCTACTGTAGAAAAATCTTCTGCTCAGTCAATCATGTCTTGAAAGCGACATGATCATTCAAGCATGTATCACATATATCACTTAACTGACTGATCTTTATACAAATATGTTTCTTTGAATAATATAAACATTTTGTGCTTATTTTTATACTGATCCTTTCCAGTTTACTAATCAGCTTACCATTACTCCAATTACAAGTGCCCCATTGATGAAACTTTATCAGAACAATTACCATGAAAGTTGCCACTGCAACGTGGTGTAATGGTTAGCAAGTCATCGTACTAGAGCCTATTACAACTAAGTAGTAAGTTTGATCCTCTCTAGGTATCTAATATTTTTGGCCTTGTATCACATCTAAGTGGCACTTAGAAAATCACCAATTACCATGAAAGTACATTTACAGAAAAATCAAAAAATCTACTGAAGACAAGATGCCAGGTCAGGAGCAATAACATTGCAGATTCTTCTTTGGATTCTTTCCAACAAAGGCAACACAAGGAATAAAATTTGTCTGAAAGACTCTTGGAATGATAAGAATTCTTAACATTATTGGAGATATCTTCTTTGTGAATAGTAAAATGGAAAAACCCATAGAACTAATCACAAAGATCAAGTTTATTTGTTCAAATAACTCTTGTATCTTTTTTTGTCATTGTTACCCTTTTGTAACTAAAGAGTAATCGCCCACGAAAGAAGTTTACAATTCAAACTGACAAATACAACCAAATCAAAGGGGAAAGAGACGTAGTAAGTATTCTTGGACAGAGGATCTGAGCATTGAGATCAATCATGGTGGTACAGACGATCAGCAAATCAGGATTCTCTTGGCAAATATTCCTTCGCCAATCGCAAATCACTTGCCAAAGATTTCAATTGGAACAGTTAATCACAACAGAGAGACAAGAAGAATAATGTTAGCAGCAAATTCTTTGGGAATGGATAATGATTTGTCGATTAAATTTTTTGGCAAGCTCAGGACCATATCACGTTCACAAAACAGGTTATTGCCTGTTCAACTCAGTTAAAAAAAAAATCCTGAGTCAGAAATTAATTAAAAAGATAAAAGACAAGGAAGTAAGAATTAAATGTAGAACAAGAAGCAGTTCTTGGATTTGAAATTCTGTCTTGTTTAGAAAGGTAATTACATAATTATTTTTTACAATAAAAATATACTCAAGATCAGAAAGAAAGGGATTGTCAGTGGTCAGGAATGAATGCAAGCATTGCTGATAAAATAAAGCTATTATATGTATAATGTAAATGCATTGCTAATGATTTTACTATAGGAATGCATTGAAAATCAGGAAGAAACGGATTATCAGTGGTCAGGAATGAATGCAAGCATTATTGACAGAATAGGGCTATTATATATATATATATATATATATATATATATATATATATATATATAATGTAAATGCATTTCTAATGATTTTACTATAGGAATGCATTGGAAATCAGGAAGAAAGGGATTGTCAGTGGTCAAGAATGAATGCAAGCATTACTGATAGAATGGGGCTATGATACCTATAATGTAAATGCATTTTTCAAAAATATTAAATTTTGGCATTAAATCTGGTAATATAGTATTGCATTTAAATTCATAAAGTCCAGGTAGCAAAGATGACAGTAAATGTATTTTAAAGATGCAAAAATATGGCACAAAGACAAAAGGGGGAATAGAGAAAGGCTGGTCATTAATATGTCCTATCTTAGTTAGCCATTATTACGAATCCAAACATACCACAGTAATCTTTATACCAAAAGAACAAATTCTTATCATTTACTAATACTGATACCATAATATCTTAAAATGTCTATAAAGTCCTAACTAGTGGCCATATATACAAATGATTTGCTATGCAAAGCTTGGATGTGACACAAGATCAAATATCTCTCAAAAATACTAAATTTCAAAATTAAATGACCTATAAGAAGTTGATGTGCTGCTAAACAAACCTTTTTGTTTCAAATTGTTATTTACTGTTGCTGGATCTGGACAACAATGAAGAACACCTATATATAAATATTTGAAATGATTTGTTTGAACATGATATTTGATCGATACTCATATTTAAGTAGATATTCTGTTTATAATCAAAGAATATTATTATATACTTATTTCCACCAGCCTGATTATTTACAATAAATTTTTGTTGCAAAAAAGTACATCATTTGGCAGGATTTACACATTTTTGTAACAAAAATTTATCGTAAATAATCAGGCTGGTAGAAATAAATATATAATACTGTTAGATTATAAACATAATATTTATTTAAATACGAATATTGATAAAAAATAATGTTCAAACAAGTAATTTCAAATTGTCGGTTGTTTATAACCAAGTTTCATTAATTTTCGCAACATGTTTACATTTGTTGACATTACAATATATATTACGGAAATTAACAAAGATTAATGAAACTGGTTATAAACAACCAACAATTTGAAATTTAGACTGATCATCATTCCTGGTCAAGAGGTCTAAGATGTACCAGGTCAATTGGTGGCTTCCCCTAAGTGGATAGGGGTTGCAGGTTCGAATCCTGCTGAATGACACACATTTTAGTAATGAAAATTTATCGTAAATAATCAGGCCAGAAATAAATATGATAGTGTTTGATTATAAACACAATATCTACTTAAATACGAGTATCGATTAACAATAATGTTCAAACAAATCATTTCATATATATATATATATTTTTATTCTTTGTCAGGAATGCTTATTTAGAGCAGAAGGGCAGCCGGAGAGACAGAGAATCAGCTGGGAGTTGTTAGCTAGTCTCTGTCTGTCTCTTCAGCCAAGAATTCTAGACTTTTATATTGTCATAAAACTCCTATGTAATGCTTGCTTTTTCTGTTGCACTTTGTTGACATCCAAATATTTCTATCAACCACCATTTTCCTTCGTTAAATTTTATCTACTGCCAGATGTATCTGTCAATCACACCTGGTGGTTCATTGCTTTTCAAACCAGTTGTTACTTTTTTTATTGCCCTTTGTTGACATCATCTATGGCCAGATATATCTGTCAACCATCCTTGTTCCCTGTTGACTTTTATTGACAGTTGGGTGCATCTGTCAATCACACCCAGCAATCCATTGCTTTTTGAGTGGGTTGTTGCTTGTTTATTTTGTTGCAATTTGTTGACATCAACAACGGCCAGATATATCTGTCAACCATCCTTGTCCTTTGTTGACTTTACCTATGGCCATATATACCTGTCGATCACTTCCTTCATTCAAATTAATATATTACAAAATGTCACAACAGTAACAGTTCAATTTAATATTTAGAAAGTTTTCAACAGAAAAAATCAAATGAAGAAAAACTTTTTGATCTCCTAAAAATGCAATACAATTCTGAAATTCTCATATTTTTGTCATTTTTAGCCACCCACATAAAACTAGTAAATGATTTATAATAAACCTGTTGTTTGTTGGAAAAATGAAGCGAAATCAAACAAGGTCTGTCTGCTTTCTAACGAGGTCTCTACTTTTTAATAGGAAAAGCATCTGTTATAAATGGCCGCAAGTGGGCATTTATTCCACCATATTTCTTTGTTTTGAAATTAAATGTCAAATCACAGACTTCTTAAATTAAATATAAAATGGTATATGACTTACATATGCATTTACCATAAAGTCATTATAAAATTTATAGAAATAAAAAAATTTGAATATCTAAATTTATTAGATATGAACAAAAATGACAGCAAATTTCAAACTGAAAATTGTTTTTTTAACCAGAAGATTTAGCACAAAATTTTACATATATATATATATATATATATATATATATATATATATATATATATATTGATTGTTTAATCATTTTCTGGTCATAATAAGATTAGACCAGTGTACATTTGTGTTAAAAAGTGTTCAATACAATTATATTGTAAAACTTTAGAATATTTTGCAACACAAAAGAAATCATTTACAAAAAAAAAATATTTGGGTTCAACCAAAAGCACCTTTAAGACCAGGTGGTTCAATCACAGGTCTACATTTAAAATAGAAAACTTAAAAAACTGTACAAAATTGGCTAGCCATGTGTGGAAACTAAAATCAAAATATAGAAAAGACCCAGACATAACATGGAGTATAGTTAAAACACCCAAGCCTTACAATGGTGGAAAATATGTAGACTGTGTCAAGACGTTAAAGATTATGCTGTTCCCAAACAAAAGCAAACTGTTGAATAAAAGAATGTAAATTATGACTAAGTGTGACCATACTAAAAAATACCTCTTAGGTTCATACAACCATGGATGAAAACGCCATAATTTCTTTTAATTTTAAAAATTGCACATTCAAAAATTCCCTGTTAGGTGAGCATTCAAAGAAAACACTGTTACATGAGCATTCTTAAAGAAAACGGTAAACAGTAAAATCAGTTATTGCAAAATCGTCTGAAGACACCACTCATGGTAGAAACTTAGTTCACGTAATAACTCATTTACAAATGGAATATATATATATATATATATATAAAAACACATTTCATATGTAAATTCAAAATTTTACTTTTGGAGAATAGCCATTGCTTTCATCACATTTGGATGAGAGGTATATCATAGCTTTTGCGAGCCTGCAGAAATGGACATTCTTCAAATGTAAAATATTGAATTTACATATGAAATAAATATTTGCACTGTTAATTAAATTTAGATTGAGCTCTCTGTTGAATCAGTTTTAATATTTAATCTAATATTACTATGATCCATTGGGATTATTTACCAAATCTTTTCCTGGATTTATTACAACTATATATATAAGGAAAAAGTCAATGCATCATCTAAGGTGGTTATAAACTATAATTTATTTTGATGGCCAAGTTTTTGGCACCCATGCATCAGACTCAAAAGCCTGATGAGATGGGTATCAAAAACTTACCTGTTGAAATAATTTATAGTTCATAACCACATTAGGTGATGCACTGAGATTTTTACTTCATGTACATCACATTGAGCTCTCTGCATGGACTTATCTCTTTAATAATTTAAATCAAACAGATTTATTTGGATTATTCTCTGATTTGTTACCATTACTTATATATCTGGTAAGTCCAAGAATCAAAACAAAAGAAGTGGCATAAGACATGTCCCATTAAGTTAAGGGATTTTGAAGACAGTAGACTGAAGCACCATGATCAGCTTTGTCAAGCTCTGAAGCAGAGATGCCATCAAAATCCTGCTTCAGCAAGTTTCATTTGTCAGTCTGGCATTGTTGCCCACAGCAAAGCAGAGCGAGTATCACATTCAAGAAAGTGCAAATGAAATGTCTTCCCTTTACAAGATTTTCTTCACAATTACACAAAGCAAGCATGCATAAGTGTAAAACGAAGGGTACCATTCACCATAGACTTATTTATTTCTCACAATAAAAGAATCCATTATATATATATCATAATTTTGTAATTAGGTCACAATTTTATACAAGTTTCATTAAAAATGACTGACAATGTTCTGCAGTTGAGATTTTTTTTATTTAATTTTTTCTTATGTTCTTATGATATTTATTTTTTTAATTTTAAACTGAATGTATAAATTATTTTATGTATGTATCTGGAGTTATAGGAATGTGCTGAGTGGATTTAGAAAATGAAACATTACTATAACTTGAGATGCAA